>JAOVVA010000004.1:2106522-2131694 GCA_028565275.1 Leiocassis micropogon | reverse complement strand
ACACGTAATCTAGTCTACTACTAAATGCGATTTTTTAAATTTGTTTAAAAAAATAAACCATGATCATATTCCACCATGCTTCCTGTAGCCTATTATTATTTGTATTTAAAAAAATATTGTAATTATTATTTAATTAACAGCCACAGTTATTATTTTATTTTATATACAATGGAATAAAACAGTCATCTTCTCAGAAAAACTCATCCGAGATGCAAAAATGCAAATCTTATTAACACCTGTAGGATATTAAAGATATAAAGTGCTCTATGTGTGTGTGTTTTTTCTTTTTAAATCTTATGATTTATGATAATAAACTAATTAATTGAGTTATTTCCTCTGATTATACATCGAAATTAATAAGTAATTATTATCAAAAATGAGATATTTATTACAGAAATACATATAGAAAATTAGGGCAGGATATAATTAAATAAATAATGCTAATTGATGAATTAATAATTAGCTTAATTAATATCATAATTAATTCCTTGGTACTCAAAGCATAATTGTTTTTATTTTTTGTCCCTGCACAAATCATTTAAATTTAAATACATTCATAAGAATATAGAGATAGCTAAAAAATTCTGTATATGGTCTAATCATACTGCATAGACTAGTATATAATATCAATATTAATATTAATAAATAAAATGGAATTTTTTACAGATGATTTGCTGTTTTTTTGTGTGCAGTTGCTGCATGACCATTTTTATAAGAACAAAGAAAAATCCTTATACAATGTCCAAGCTGGTGGTTAGTACCTAAAGTGTAGGATCTAGATTGTAGGTCAGAACACATATTCCAGAAGAAATTACTGAGTGTAAAGCTGTGTGTTTGTGTATGTGTGTGTGTGTGTGTGTGTGCATGTGCAAACCCGCCCAAGCTAGGGAACGCACAGAGCCGAGGAGGTTGTGCTTATTACCACGCTGCAGTTACATGTCCACAGGGGTGAGTAACCCATTTTCACGTCCTCCACCACTGAGCGTGGAGTGCAGCCGGGGCCTGAGTGTTTCTCCCGGAGAGAGAGAGGCACACACACCTGACGTACGTGCGCTGTAATTGCTGGGGACTGCAGCGGCTGGAAGTGAGTTATGGGATGCTTAACCTCACATCTCCTCCTACCCCTGTGACCTCCAGGGTAGCATGGCAGGTGGGCTGGAGGGAGGGAGTGAGGCAGGGAGGGAGGACGGGGACGGATGTAGAGAGGCAGGGTCCGAGCTAATCCGACCCCGGAGGCCTCACTCGTGTACCTCTAAAAGAGGGCTGTTAAAAGGGGCCCTTCTTCAGCAAGGTGTGAGATTGTTAGGGCAATTAACACGATCAGCATTTACCCTGGCACTATATTAACACGGCAGGAGGGACACCAGAAAGGAGGGACGAGGCCAGTGTGTTCCCCTAACACACACACAGTGCATACTCATATAAGTAAAACTGAAAAGCTATTGTTTGAAAAGTAATTCAGTTGCATATTAACACACACACACACACACACACACACACACACACAAAATGCGAGCAAAGTTATAAAATAATTGGAAAAATATATAAACCAAGAATTACTGTAGAATGGCACAATATCTTAGCAAACACATTCATCGCTGGTAACTGAACAATAAAAAGCAACATCACTGTGTGTGAGAGTGTATAACAAACAGCGTGCCACCCTGCACGTCATTATGGGAAAAAATGCAGCACAAAAAACATTACAGCAGTGCTTAGGCTGTACAGAAGAATATACATAATGCACATAAGAAATAGTGTGATAATGTGCACCAAAATAAATAAACAAACAAATAGAAAACCCTTGCCTGACATGTGCAAAAGAAAAAAATGCAAAAAAAAGGAAAGGAAGCATTTCAAGACCAAGTCCAAGTCCAAGAGAGATTTGCTTTTTCACCCTATCTGTTTAGAATTGTAAATCCAGCGTATAGGCGCTGCTGTCCAATTACATACATCTTTCATGTATGAAATCATGCATGGCTCGTTTTTTCCACCAGGCCAAAGAGAGCTGGCACAAAGGGAGCGACCCAGGCTGCAGCACAAAGTGCATCCCGTATGCAGAGCAGGGCCTGGTGTCGGAGCCCAGGGCTAGGAGCGCTGTTCCATTAGCACTCACGGATGGTGTGAGGGAGGATGGGAAGGAAAGGGAAGGGGAGAGGAAATGGGGGGGGGGGAGTAAAAAAAACAAAACAGGGGAGCGGGCTACTTGTCCTCCTGATGGGGGCGTTCAGTGGCCACGACTCCTGCAGCAGTATATTTCAGGCGTGTAGCATTGTCCCGGCTGACCCTTTAGGCCCCGAGTCTGAAGTTGAACCTTTCCGAAAGCCTTTTGCTGACTGTTTCCTTAATTAGCAGTGATGCATAGCATTTTGAGTTAATGCCTCAAAGGGCTTTCTTTTTTTATTATTATTATTTTCCCCCCTCTATGCTAAGCAGTGGGAAAAAAAACACACAACCCTTAAAGATGCACACGAGAGCTTGGGCTGTTAGCTTATTTATTTATTTGCTTTCTCTTTCGCTCACAAACGACGGCGTCCCGCTGTGTATTTATAATTTGCGCTGACCTAAATTTGGCGAAATTACTTTGAACTTTTCCAACAAAAGGCCCGTGTGCGTACACGCTCTCGCTCCCGCGCTCTCCTCGCCGCTCTTGCGTTTTGCCTGTTTTCTTTTCTGTTCACTTAATTCCGTAAACACCATTTACTTTCGATTGGGATTACACAGGGAGCAAAGGATGGTATTATTCACATGAGCTAATGAGCTAGCATGCTGACCGTGTCACACACAAAAACAAGACTAAAAAAAAAATAAAAAAATAAAAAAATAAATAAAATACCACCATTTTAGTATAGCACGCTTTACTGGAGCTAGGTAAGGGATAAAACACCACAGGGCATGTTGCGCGGGGAAAGTAATCAATGACAGAAAATGGAGCTGAATGTTTATGTCTAACATAGCAATTAGCCTACAAAGCGCGGACATTGGAGACTCCTTCCATTAAATAAACATCTCCTTACAGCAAATCCCATTTGTTAAAAAGCAACATGAACATATTATTACAATTTACCTTTGCATTTTCAGCTCAGGTACTGACCGAGCCGAACGCCTTCTGACCAATCAGAATGAAGAATTCAACATGGCTCTTCTGTAAGATCCTACACAGTATTTTCAAGTGCCATCTCTCAGGCATCACACACCCTCCTGGCTCTATCTCCCCAGCCTTCACATGTCTCTGAAAGCAATCCAGCACGAGCATCTAAAGAGTCCCTACACGAGCTCACCAAACAACCCATTACACGACCCTAATCTCAGCGGAGCAAACCGGGTACGAAGCCGGGAAGCCCGGGAGCTTATCTGCAGCCTCTTCATCAGGCCCAGCGTGCAGCCAGGCCATGCTGCGTGCCTCCCTCACAAACCCCCCAGAGGAGCTCAAAAGCTCGGGGTGTGTAGCCAGCAGGGAACAGAAACGATTTCACAGCCTTACCTGATGTGTTTTTTTTTTTTTTTTTGGTTTGATTCGCCGCCGCTCGGAAGCTCCTCTCTGACCGTGATCTTCTTTTTCAAGCGTCCGTTTGAAGAGGGAGTCAGAAAGGTCACAACCTTCACAGTCACGGCAAAAGGTTTTGGTTCAGGGGCCAGCCGAAGCTTTCACGACCGTTAAAGCTACAGTGTTTTTCTATTGGTGTTTTTTTTTTCTTTTATTGGTATATGCAGAAGATAAAGCTTTCAAGATCCAGTGCCTGAGCACTTAAAGAATGTCCCTGGGCAAGGCCTTGCAGTGAAGGTGCAGTCCTACAATTCCAGGTATTTCCAGGGCGTTTGCAAAGCTATGAGGCCCAGTCACTGGGGTTTTGGTTTTGGAGAATCCACTGTTTTGTGGAGAAAAAGCTTTTCCACTCTTTGATAGCGCCACCTATAGAAAAAAAAAAGAGAAACAAAAACCAGAACCGTTAATAATGACTGAGACAAAGTCAAACCGTGTGCTTGTTTAAACATAAAAGCATCTTGGATCTTGCACAAAAAGTGTTTTCCTTCAAAGCAAGTGGAGATGAGAAGACCTAAATCCAACGTTAGTTATGCGCTATAATAATTGACAGCAGATTTGCTATTTTTCCCCCCTTGAAAAAAGGACGAGGACAAACACAATATGTCTTTTATCAGGCCTTTTGAGTTCTCTAATAAGCTGTCTTAGTGAACGAAACATTAATATATAATTATTTCTATTACGGCTGCAGGACAAAACCCTATTTTCCAGATAACATCAGGCAATAAATGTATTGCTTTGAGTAATTTCTCTTCTTGTGCCATAGTGGGCTAAAAAAGAAAAAAAAAAAGAAAAGAAATTTCTGGAGAAATTTAATTTCCTCCATAACCAGAACAAGACATATTCCTGTAATAAGCCACATAATTGTGCCTTCTGCTGAAGATCTCTCATACACAACAACAAAGTCACTTAGACAATACATATTTATTCGCATGTCAGTATCTACACTGGGAACAAGAAGAGAAAAGGAAGAGTAAAAGGGACCCCGGATGCCACAAGGGGCTGCGGCAGAAAGCTGAGTAAAAACGTCTGTCACAGGCTGCGGCTCTGTCAGCTCTCGCCCGCGCCCCTGTTGGGGGAATACAGGACAGAGCAGAAAGGCAGTCTGTGATTCCCGAACGCTCCCCCCGGAGCCCCTTCTATTTGGCAACATTTTTACGATTATTTTTACCTCTGTGGTTGGAACAGAGTTAAAGATGGTATTTAATTGTTCCCAAGAGCTCTTATTAAGTTGCTGATGAGGGGCTCCAGGGAGAGGCACTTAAAACTAGCTACAAAAACAAGCAGCCGAGGAAAGCAGGCAGGCAGGCAGGCAGGCAGGGATGTGTGCAAGGAGGAAGAGGATCTGAGGGAGTGCAGGGTGAGGGCAGTAAAGAATCTCGGTTGGGTCCGACGCTTCGGCGTGGAAAAGGTTTCTTAAACACAGTTCGACACGCTGATGCTTTTTTTTTATGCCCCAGGAAACAAAACGGGCGTTTCAGCGCTTTAAATACACTGAAATAACCTTCAGACAGGAACACCCTGCTGAATGTCAGATATTTGACCTTGCTCTGACCTTGCCCCCTGTTTGGCTCGGTTTCAAAATCAAATCAGTTCACTTACAGTGATCCCATATAAACATTTGATGACTAATTCTCAAAACATGACACTAACGAGAGTCATGAACAGTCGCGCAGACAACCCGAAAACAAACACCAACAGTTTCTAAGATTTTCATTTTATACTCAAAATCAAAACCTCATTTATGTGATAAATTTCATGCTCATCCAATTAAATGCAATGCCAGGAGGTGTCTTGCTTTACACTTGTAACATTGTTCGTCGCTGTGTCATTGGTGTTTGATTATTTTTTAGATTTCAGTTAATGGGTCATGTTTATTTAAATCACAAATAATTATTTAAAAAAAAAAAAAAATTAGGGAGGGGTTACGTAAGTGGAATTTTATGATGTCACAAAATTAACGGAGGGCAAATTACCCGAGGGAGCAACATTTATCTGTTCATTTTTATCACATTTACATTTATCGTTTTAGCTATTTTTAGCTGGATAGTTTTTTATTTTTAATTGGATAACATTATTAATAATTTACGAACAAATGGATTAGTGATAGGTGGCACGATGGCTTTGGGGATTAGCACTGTCGCCTTGCAGCTCCAGGGTCCTTGTTTGATTCCAGCCTCGGGTCTGCGTGCATGGAGTTTTCATGTTCTCGCCGTGCTTGGTGGGTTTCCTTCGGGTACTCCGATTTCCTCCCACAGTCCAAAAACATGCAGATTAGGCCAATAGTCACTAATTTGGTGTTCCCAAATTGCCCATAGCGTGTGGCCTGCGATGGAGCAGCACACCATCTAATCATATAAAGATTATTTAAAGAAGGAGAATGTGGTTAAGTGTAATATACTTCATGCATACAGTTAATCTGTTTACATATTCTGTATACAGTTGTCTTTAATTAACCTGTACAGTGCTTGTGTATAATTTCCTGTGTGTTGTCTGTGAATAGTATGTATTTCTTGTGAGTTGCCAGCAACCAAAAGCAAAAACAAATTCCTTGTGTGTGTGTTAATATACTTGGCCAATAAATCTGAATCTGATTAAGTTTAAAATAATTAGATTACGCTGGTCACAATTTCAATTTCAAGCTTTAAGGCATAACTTGATCCAAGCAAAGGCACAATCAACAACATGGCTGAGTGTGAGCGTGCAGCGCTCCATCCCGCTCGCCGTGGCTGCACACTGGGGCAGACGGAGTGCCGTATTGAGACACCAGGGTCGGGATCAATATCCCAGCCTGGAACGCCGTAGGGCTGCTGGCCATCCCTGACCCGGACTATTGATCAGCCGTGCCTGATCTGCCAATAGCAATGTTCTGGAAGTGACACAGGGTTTGGGAGCAGACGGCAGGCAGAGAGGAAAAACAGGGGTGAGGATGTGTAGCGCCCGTAGCTAGCCCACAGCACAGCGCAGATAAAAGTCAATCTCACTTAACCAAATCACTCACAACTAAATAGTTAGCTGGTGGATGGAGGAATGTGCATGGGTCTCAGGTGGTGGTGGTGGTGGGGGGGGTGGGGGGGTAGCCGACGAAAGCTGTTGTCCCTCAGGCCTATAGCAACCCTGCATATTGTGTGTGTTATTATGCTGCACAAGATCGTTCCCACACAGGCACCAGTGGTACTTCTCGTACCGTTCTGGTTTATTAAAGAGTCAACAGTAGCAGTTTCACAGTAATAAAAGATCATACGTGTGTGCATTAATACCATGATACCATTTCCTTGAAATTCACCTTCAGGCCTAATTTACCTCAAATCTGTTTGCCATGAGATTTCAATTTCTGAGATTTGTTTTTAGAGTCAATTTTACCCCAAAACAAAGTAAGCTCACATGCAAAAATGACAAAAAGAAGGATTTAGTGTGACGGGTAAATAATTAAAATACGTCAAATCCAT
This sequence comes from Leiocassis micropogon, assembly GCA_028565275.1. Taxonomy (NCBI): domain Eukaryota; kingdom Metazoa; phylum Chordata; class Actinopteri; order Siluriformes; family Bagridae; genus Leiocassis; species Leiocassis micropogon. The sequence continues at coordinate 2,124,701 of JAOVVA010000004.1, read as the reverse complement.
ATTTACATAAATTTTTCAGTTTTCTGAAAACTCATCCTGCAGTGATGTGATGTATGAAGGGCATTCAAGTCAAACTGGGACTTGCAATGAAATTCCGTGCGAATGAAGGCGTAAAAACTGATCGACATTTACAGAAGACTTCACGCAGAGTACGGTGAGGAGACTCTTTATCGCAGGAAATAATTTGAACGGTGCAAACATTTTAAAGAATTATACATCCATGAATGATGATCTCATTCGAGGTGGCTCAGAGCACAATGCAGTCAATTCTGTGAACAGTCAGCAAGTGGAACGCATGATTCTTGAAAATTGTCAGATAATTTGTCGCCAACTTGTGATAGAAAGAGACACATCTGTCTGTGTGAACTGTACACACAATCATTCATCAACACCACTTGCATGTTACAGGAACTCGGCTGGGAGTTATTGCAAAATCCTGCGTACAGTCCAGACCTCGCTCCAAGACCTTTCCACATGTTTGGTCAAACATTAAAGGAGTTCCTGGGATGGTGTCCATGCACTAGTGAAACACTGGGATAAGTGCATTAGTGTAGCAGGGGATTATATAGAGAATTAAAGGAAGTTTTTACTCTCAGAACGGTGTCCTGTTTACCTGCACAATCAAAAGTCCAGCTTTGACTTGTGATTTTTTAAAAACTCAACAGCACTACAATATTTTGGTCTATTTCTGTGTCAGTGGTTTCCTGCGTCCCTCTCCTAAGCCGTTCATCTTTAGCAGTCCATATTGGAGCAGTTTACACGTCAGCGTCATGGCTCTTGCATTCTGTTCGCCACCTTTTTCCAGCACCGTATTTCTCTCTCTGTAATTACTGAGTGACAGAAAAGCAATACTGACCACTTCATTATGAAACAGAAATAGTGACCGCTCCATATCAGGCCAGTCTGACCCACACTGGGCAGGTCAGGGAAGGTCAATCACCATGAGTGTATTCTGTGTGTGTCGCATGCAGGGTCAGAGATCTCGACAGAGTGCTTTCAGGTATTGATCCTGCAGTCGTCTGTGTCGTTTAAGGTGCCAGGTCATGGAGTATAGAACTCACAGGCTGGGCAGGTAGCAGGGAAGTAAGTGATGGTTTTTGGATACCAGCTGGATAAAGAGAGACAGTGTCTCTGGGTGTGCATGGTGTACTGGACATACAAAAAGTAACCACTATATAAAGATAAGAACCAAATCAGCCAAAGAAGCCTTCACACATGTGACTATTGTATTTGTCTATTTTACTGCTAAATATTAAGCAAAAATAAGAATAAAGGCTATGCAGTCCAGTTGACATACGCTATATGAGCAAAAATATGTGCACCATCACACTCATGTTGAACATTCAAGAATCCCATTTCAAATTTGTTCCCTCTTTGCTATTATAATGTACTCTTTTGAGATAGATTTCCACTAGATTTTGGAGCACAGCTGTGGGGATTTGTGTTCATTCGAGTATAAGGGCACTGATGTCAGGCTTCCAGTTCCAGTTCATCCCAAAGTTGTTGAGCTCAGTCAGGGCTCTGTGCAGAACAGTTAAGTTTCTCCAATTCAGCCTTGTCCTCAAAGAGCTTGCACTTGGGTCACTGACATGCTTGAGAAAGAATATCGTAACGCTACAGCGTACAAAGATTGTCCACAATTGTCTGCTTCTAGTTTTGTGGCATCGGTTTGCAAAACCACATTTGCTTCTTTGTATTATTTTTATAATCCCATTAAGAAGAGGACTGCTTCCCTTTTAAGTCAAAAAGTCTTCATTGTGTCATCTCAGAGAGTTTTTCCTCACCGCTGTCACTTCTGGTTTTGCTCATTAAAGATCGAAATCTACTTTCTGATTAAAGCGGTAAAGCAGTTTTGTGACAGAGCCTGCTTTTATAAGAAGCTCAAGCTACACAAATAAACTCAAACGGCACTGAACGAGCCTCAAAATGGCAAACTCTTCAGGGGCTCAGTGAACCGATCGACTGATCGTCTACCTCAAATCTACCCAGAAAACTCACCCGGATTCTAATAAAATCCAACAGATTTGGCCTCATCAAAGACGATGATGTTCTCCTAAGTCCTTCTGTGTCACCATGCTTCCCTCTGAATCCAGTAAAGTTAAAGAGGACATGGCGGTGATCAATATTTGTACAAGTCAGCATTAGTTACTCCCCAGGTCCCACAGGCTTAATCCATTTGCAAAACCAAGTAGCTGTCAGTCTGCGTGTCGCATTCACAGCTCGATGGATCACAACATATGGCGGGGTGGAGCACTTTAAACTGAGACTGTGTTTGAAATAGTGAAGCTCTTGTGTTAGTGTTCTTGCACATCCCTCTACATTTAGAGTAGCACGCCGTCAGATGCTTGTCAGATCTCCTTCTTGCTTTCTCGCATTAAATGACATTAAAGGCAGAGAAAAGCTGTGAAGCAGCAGACAACAGCGGCCCTCCTGGTTTCCGGTTTTATTAGCCTTTGTTCCTTTTAATAAAAAAAAAAAGTGACTGGCACCGCTAAGCCGTTTTTAAGGATCTCAGATAAACAGCGACGATTGTGTCTTTAAATAATAAATGATACCTCGGCTTCACAGAGACATGCATAAGGGGAAAATAATTGAAGACAACAACATCTTATAAGAGACCCAGTTTAGCGGCGCCGATTCAGAAACCTTTCCGACTTCAAAGCGTGAATAATCTCTTAAAGAAATGCATGTGTCTGGTTGCAATTTCCTTCTAATCAACCCTACACAACATAGGTCGCTTTTATTCAAATAGAATTGTTGCATAGATTATGGAATACAATGCATAAAAAAATTCTGAGCAAAACTAAAAGGTTTCCAAGGGTCTAGAATATCCTGAAGCTCGGTGTATACTTCATGACGGTTATCAGACAGCAACATCCTTAATTTGCCTTGCTTCTTCTAAAAAGTTAATTCATGAATAAATAATTAAAATAAAAGTGCAACCACTTCTTTTGGCTTAGAAGTATCTAAGCTAGAAGTAACTAAGTATCTAGCTCACCAAACAGCCAATAAGATATAACTGGCTACAAAAGAGTGGCATGGAGGCTTCGTGGTTAGCACTGTCACCTTGCACCTCCAGGGTTGTTGGTTCGTATATCGTATCTGGTCTGCATGTATGGACTTCCTCCAGGTACTCACACAGACATGCTCTGTAGGTTGACAGTGTTCATAGTTTCATAGGTTGGGTAGGTGCATAGTGTGTGGTAGGATGTCCAAGTGCATGTGTGGTTGTGCACCATGATGGGTTGGCGCACCCAGTCCATCCAGGGCTTACTCTGCCTTGTGCCCAAAGTTCCCTGGACCTCGTACAGGATATAGATTACAGTACTAGTAATAGCAGTATAGATAATGGATGGATAGATAATTACAAATGTTGTAACATGTACATTTATTTTATTCATTCTTAAAGAAAAGAGTTGATCCAATCATTAGGGCATCGCAAGATCCTGATGATGCCACTGCCCTGAGTAGTATTGAAGGGGTGGGATGGTAATGCCAAGCAAAGGAACACTATTCAGTGGTGTCTTTGAGATCTTTGAAATCATGTAATTGCTGTCATGTGTTGGAGGGAATTGGCAAATGACCCAATTGAAAGATAAATAAGTGAATTAAAACCAACCCTGAGGAAAGACAAAAGACGTTTGCACTTTGTTTCAACCATACCTTAAATTAAGATTTGTGCATTGTACTGTAAGTATACACTGATCAGCCATAACTTCAACGCCACTGACTGTTGAACTAAACAACACTGATCAGTAACTATACATCAGCAAACTGGTGACAGGATCATGGGCACCCAAGGTTCACTGATGCCTGCATGGGCGGCCAAAGACCAGCCCGTCCAGTCTGCAGTCTGATCCCACAGAACAGCAAATGCAGCACAATTCTCTGACGAAAGTCAACACCCACAACTGGGGCCCAGCAGGCAATGAGCCCCAGGCTGCCTCCAAATTCCCCAGATCCCAATTTGATTGAGTACCCATGGGTGACAAACAAGCCTGATCCCCAGAGGCCCCACCTTGCAACCCACAGCACCCAAAGGATCCCCTGCCAATGTCCTGGTGACAGACAGCACAACTCTCAGAATTGGTGTGTAGGTGAGGTAACAAATTTGCCAGCCATATAAAGTAAATAATACAACAGGAAAAGTTAGCTCTATGTTGTCTGCCTGCTATCTTTTATAACAGAATAATCTATAGTCAAATCAGGGAACGTTCTTAAATTGAACACTGTTCAGAATTAGTGCACTCTCCATTGTGGGTATGGAGAGTGCAAATTTCTACTATGCAAATTTGCTTTAAATTTTTGCATGTGGCATTTATTCACAGCAGATGTCTCCGAGGCATAACAATTAAACAAGACAGATTTCAGCCACTGAATATAATTTTGCTTGCAAAAATGATTTGGTAAAGTGCACTCTCAGAAATAAAGGCATCAAATTGTACTTCACCTTTGTTGGCATATCTTTTGTGTGTATTCATTTCCTGAAAATGTTAAAGGAGAGTCAGATTAAGATGTACAAACTACTGGAATCAATGATCTACCTTTAGACCTTTTAAATTAAATCTAACCCTTATTCTTACTAAAGGTACAACTATGGTACCATTCCAAACACAAGGAAAATATAATTTTTTTTTTTAATTCAAAGAATTTCGCTTTTTGACAGGTTTTTTTTTTTTTTTAAATCTGGTTTTACTTAAGTTTGCCTTGTTGTGGGGCTCAAGGAGTTAATTTCCTAAGACACTTGGGGGGCAGGGGTTCTGTCTTTTAAATCATCCATAATTATTGCTCATAGATTGTTCCCTCAGAACAGCGCTGTCTAAATTGCAGATCCACGCCAAAGCAGCAAGAAGCCATTACCAGAACACAGCTGCATTCGAGAACATGTCATTCAAAGTCTTCAGCTCTGTGGAGCAACCTTCAAGTCTTTACTGACACATCACAGACCAGGAGGATTTTGAAACCCTGCCAGGTTCACACTGTCCTGTGAAACGACCATAGGGAGGACAAGGTTGTCTGCCTGTTTGTGCGATCCCATCTCGCAAGGTGCCTATGAATGCAACACTCAGCCAAGGCTTTATAGGAAGTACAAATACTTGGGAGCTTGAAAACCATTCCATACATCCAGGAGTTAAAAACTGCAGGTGATTTCAGTTTATGTGAAGAGCAAGCAATGAAACAGCATTATGCAAAAAAAAAAAAAAAATGATGTGACAATGCGAATGCGAATCGATTCTCGTGCAATTTGTCCAGATTGTAAGCTACAATACAGCTACACAGTAGCTACATGCCACTGACTCCACCCCTTTCTGAAACATCAACAAGGCAAGTATTAAGCTCTAAAGACTCATTTATTTGCATTATTGTTCAGAACATTGTACAGCAGTCAGCCACAACACCAACACAACCGTAACTGTTTAACACTGATTAACAATTACATACCAATAAACTGGTGGGAGGATCATGGGCACCCAAGGCTCATCTATGCCTGTGGCAACCAAAGGCCAGTCTGACTGGTCCAGTCCAACAGAAAAGGCAATGTAGCACAGATTGCTTAAAAAGGTTAATGCTGTCCACAATAAAAAGGTATCAGAACATCCAGTGCACCACAGCCTACCGCTAGGTTGTTAAAACAGCCTCCAAATTCCCCAAATCCCAATCTGGTTAAGCATCCATGTGGTGCCTTGTGGTGTCATGCATCAAGGGATTGGGGTTGCCCTGGTGGCACAATGGGAAACATACATAACACTGGACTTTTTTGTTTTCAATGCTATGGTTGTAGCACTGTAATTCAAATGGTTCTGATTTTAAATGTAAGTAGCTACTAGTTGTGCACCTGAGGCCAATTCCATGCAAAGGTCAGAACGTAAAAATGTCACATCATTTTCAATTCTACACTTTTTGGTGTTCATTCAAATCTCTTTCATGGTACAAGTTTAACACTTTCTGTTGTTGCCTTTGAAATTCACAGTTTGTATGAAACATATTTTCTCTAAAAGTTTATTGTCACATACATATCACTAAAACCGCCCTGACAACCTTTAGAGTGGGGAGTGCAGGGGTAGATCAGCATTTAAGGTGCTGGACTACTGATCAGACGGTCCAAGGTTCAAACCCCAGTGTAACCAGGCTGCCACTGTTTCGCCCTTGAAGATGGCTCGTAACCCTCAACTGATCAAATGCATGATGAGATAAAAATGTAAGTTGTTCTAGATACAGTAAGACTGTCTGCCAAATTCCATAAATGTAAATGATGGGGAAGTCTATCCTTTTTTTTTATTGCAAAATATTTAAAATCCCTAAATACTACCTTGAGCACTGGAATATCTGTGAAAAACAACAGTTATAAAAACGTTCGTTATGAAGATTAATAGTGCTTGGATGAGTAAACATTACCCTTAATTTGAAAATATTACAAAAGTTTACAAGTTCTTCGTTCGCTGCTGTGGTCCGTTATTTATGGTAGTGTTTTGACATGTTATCCCGCTTCCCCCGCTCTCGGCTGGAATTAATATTTCTGAGGTCTTGAGAATTAATCTAGCATCAGGCCTGCGATTACGGTGCTATTGTCCTGTTAGAACAGCAGTGAAAAACACACACAGTCTCTGCATTTACAGATAACAGCCAGATCCACTCCTCTCACTCTATTTTTCTTTCACCTCTCACTCACTCGTGGAAAGAGATGGTGGGGTGGAAATGTCTCCATGCTGGATTTGCACGCCCCAATATGAGCTCAGTCTCTTCGCCATATCATAGGGTGTCCATTTTCCAGAGTTGATCAAAGAATACAACACATTGTGCGCTTGAACCTTTGTAATGTTACTGCGTTGACCTTTTCTGTTTCTGTCTTCGGTGAAGCGTCTTCCTTTCGGCTGTCTGTACATCAGTCACCAAGACCGCTGCTGCTGCTGCTGGTGGCGTGTCGTAGCTCAAAAAATTGACGAGACACTTCTCTGTTTCTGTCATTCTCATTCGAGGAGAAACACAACCACGTTCTCTCAAGCAGGCTAGCGAGCACACATAAATACACGAGGAAAACACATATTCCGTCTGAAATGAGAATACTGTCTCAACCAGACGAGAGATTTTTTCTTTGTTTGTTTTTTATACATTTCTACTAAACGTACTCTATTGCAAACATTCCTTCCCGCTTGGACGAAAGCTGATATGTCTTCTCACATACATATTTCAGAATGAAGCCCTTGACGTTAATGTTACTGTGTGGCATTTTTAAGAAGTCTTGAAGCAGTTTTGCATGGTTTTCATTGGCCAGTGTTTAAACCACGAGGAAAACATAACCAGAAGTAAAATGTTCTCTGACACCGCTGATTGATTAATATTAAATCCAGTACTCATTGTGACATCAGCATTCGTTTCGGTGTTGAGGAGTACCGACAAGCATGTTCTTGTGCTTGTATCTAGACTGAAAAAAAAAGGCATTGATGCATCCTTAGGTTTTTTTTTTTTAATCCTCTTTCGAAACAGAACACTGAAAGCCGTTCATGAGCGTAACAACACTCCTATGAAAAATGTCTTCGTGCTGGCCGTGAGAACATTCCTCTGGAGTTTTGTCACAGAACTGACAAACCAACTAGGAACACTGTGCACCTTTGTTTCACTGTACATGTGTGATCTGGAGGCCCATGTGGATTAGCAAGTACCTGCAGCCATTTATATATACATGAAGGTATTTGCATTTTTTTAAATGCACATTTTTATAGGCAAAATTAATGGCCACGAATGAAATGGGTTAAACAGGTATAGGATCAATAAAGCAATCATGATATACAGTATAGCATAATTCCTGGGAAATGATTCAAATGCTCATGTGTGAACAGAAGGTGAGATAAAAAATGGCATTTTGAAGCACCAGATAGAAAAATGTACAACATGATAAGGCACAAAAGGAAAGTTACATCAGAAGATTCTTAGAGTTTTATAGTATGTACGGATTATGCGTCAATCAGTTGCACTGAGAAAAATTGTTATTTGTCACACTACACGAGATCCCACTGAACTTCTAAAACGTGACACCGTACTCCATGTCAGATTATGCAATGGAGATCATCTAATGAGGACCCTATGATTAAACCACGTTCTGCTTGCATCATCAACCAGACATTAGTTGCAGCAGAAAATAAGCTCGCATGGAAACAACCATTTTTCAAACAAGCTTAAGGTATTTATGAAGAATTTGTTTCTTGTGCATTTCTTTTACCAACAATGTCACTACTGAATGCAGTGCTTTCACTGAATGCGTAGCTGTGCTGTGAGTTTCCCATGAGCCCATGCTGTCCTACTACTGATGGTTTTTGGACTAGCATCCTAACAGCTCTCACTCACAATTTGATTAAAAAAGTTATCACGCTGCCAGAACTTTGTCTTTAGAAGCTGTGGTTACTGTGGCAATAAATCAGCTTCTGATAACGTGGGCGTGTCACATTACATCATCTAAGGCATCCAAAATTTGAATGATTTTCAGTCTTAGATTTTTGTGCAGTTAAAAAGACTTCACAAACTATAGCCTTAAACACAAAGTGACCAAAAGGCCTTGATCTCTGCAGTAAAGTCACATAAAAATCATTTGTACTCCGGACCAGTAGAGAGCAGCGCTGATGATTCCGATAACTTTTTAAACGGCATAACATTTACATTTTTGTTGCTTGAGTTTTGTTTTCATACAGATGAAACTCTGCACCGAACCCCAGTCGATCCCTAGGTACAGTTTATACAAACCTCAGATCTCACATTCGTGTGTAAATGAGTGACGCATGGCTAATCAATGAGCTGGGTGTGAACACTAACATCCTCCCAGTCTGGATGGGGTTAATGGGAAATCAATGGACAGATACGGAGGTGAATGGACTGAGAGAAAGACAGAGAGAGAGAGAGAGAGAGAGAGAAAGAGGAGACAGAGACCTTGTATTGTCTGATATCTACAGACTTCCCAGATGTTATCTGTCACTCAGGAGATGACTCTGGTGGCCAGATGTTAAGCTGGAGCACATTCGATCACAAAACATTCAAGAGTCAAGTGCAGTGAAATATTCCTCTTTCAAAAAACAATAAAAAGAAGAACGAGACGCTTCATCATCACACGCCAAGCTGTGTTATTCAGCTTAGGTCAAGACTTTATGAGGCTAAAGAAGGAAGGAAAGAAATGGAAATAAACTAATAAAGCAAATGAAACAAATAAAATGTGAAAAAATAAAGAAAGAAGGAAGAAAAAATAAAGGAAAAAGAATGAAAAATAGTAAGAAAGAACTGAAAAAGAAAAACAAATATAAATAATTAAACAAATAAAGAATGAATGAAAGAAAGAAAGATGGAAATATGAGTGGAAAGAAAGTAAGAGAGAACTAAAAAAAAATGTGAAATAAAAGAGAGAGAGAAAAATAGATAAGCAAAGACAAATAAGAAAAAGATAGGAAATGTTAGGAAATACAAGAAAAACAATAGAAAGAGAAGAAGAACAATTGAAAAAGCATGAAAAATTTTTTTACAAAAAAATGAGGAAAACATGAGCAAAAAAAAAAGGAAAAAAAGATCTGAACAAAAACAAGAAAAGAAACAAATAAACAAAGAAAACGTAAGTGAGGACAAGCACAGGATGCACCTGAGTAACTGAAGCTGAAAATAAAGCTGGAGAGTCTCGGTGCGTCTGCTCCGAGGAGGAACGCTGGAAATGTATTTATTTACAGCCTAACATTTGCAGTCAGGATTAGGAACAAACAAACAAGCACCGGCATGATGAGGCGCTGGAGAACACAATGCCTTTCATTTATGCAAATCTACTTTGGGGATTGATTTTAATTTTTTGCAAAAGTTCACAGAAATGTTGAAACTTTTTGCTGTTTTTTTTTTCCTTTGCATTTTGTCCTAAATGCATGTTCTGTTTCTCTCTGATAAGTTGCGTTGTTGCGACGCAACCATATTCTTTCCACAGCTTCCTTCAGCAGAAGAACTTCATAGCCGGGGATTTACTGAACACAATTCCTCATCTTGCGTTTCCTAATCCCTCCTTTTCTTTTTCCGGCAGATGAGAGATTTCCCGTTAAGACTCATTAAGATTAGGGCGCTGGAGTTACTTAAGAATGCAAAGTTCCTTCTCTCTTTCAATAGCTCTCGTCTCAGAGCAGCCGCAGCAGCCGCACGGCCGACAGAGGTGTCGGTGATGGAGGGATAGCGTGAGTGTAACGAGTGCTCAAGCGGCGCTTCATTAGGAAACACAGCCACTAATCTGGGTGTGACAGCGGGGCTCGGGTTACACAGTAAGAGAGCAGAAACAACAAGGACAAGAGCGACAAGACTACGCAACGCTCATGGGGTTTGTGTTTACCGGTGTGATGATGCAGGGCATGAAAGAAAGAAAAGAAGGAAAGAAAGAGATAAATAACTTGAAAGAAAAAAAAAATTGGGGATGAACATAAATAAAAGAAAACAGAAAGAAAGAGCTAGTTCAAGAGAGGATTGGAAGGAGTAGGACTGGGTCGTGAATCAGCTTTGGCTGTGAGATATTGTGTTGTGGTTTTTTTTTTATTGTATAGTTCTGCCCTGTCTTGTGATGTGTTTTGCTCTGCTGTGTTGTGTTGTGTGCTGTGTCACCTTGTTCTGTGTGTTCTGTTATGTTGTGCTGTATAGTGGAGTGTTGTACTTTGATATGTTGTGCTTTACTGTGTTGCTGTGTTCCGCCGTTATGTCGTATGTTGTGTTGTGTTGTACTGTGTTGTATTTTTCTGTGTTATGTTGAGCTGTGCTTTGCTGTGTTGTGCTGTTCTGTAATAGAATGTGTCGTGCTGTGTCGTGCTGTGTTGCGATGGATTGCATTACACTGTACTGTGCTTTGCTGTGTCATGTCAGCTGCATTGTATTATATATACCTCATTGTACTGTACCATGCTGTCCTGTGTTGTGCTGAATTGTGTTATACTGTACTGCTTCACGCTGTGCTGCTTTGTGCTGCATTGTGTTGTACTATGTTGCACTGTATTGTTCTGTGTTGCGTTTATGTGTGGTGCTGCATTAAGTTATACTATACTGTGCTGCCTTGTGCTATTCTTTAATAGATTGTGTTGTGTTGTGCTGCATTGTGTTATACTGTACTGTGCTGTGCACTAGTAGAACGTGTTGTGTTGTGTTACTGTTTATTGTATTATTGCTATGTTGTATTGCATCATGTTCTACTCTACTGTGCTGTCCTGTGCCGCATTGTGTTACTGTATACTGTACTGTGCTGTGCACTAATAGAACAAGTCGTGTTGTGCTGCACTGTGTTGTATTGCATCACATCATGTTCTACTCCACTGTGCTGTCCTGTGGTGTGTTGCATTTTTCCGCATTGTGTTGTGCTTTGCCATGTTGTGTTGCATTCAGTAACCGCGCGTGTCTTTGTGCGGGAGCGAGCCGCCCAGTTAGGCCGAGTCTGGTTGGTCTGGAAGGCTGTGGCCCTCTGACAGGAGAAGCGAGAGGTCACTGGAATGAAAAGCTCGAATGTTTTTTGGCAGAGGCTGCAGTCTTTAAGTTGAAGAGACAGGACATGTGGGAGGAAAAGGGATATTGGCAGCGATTGCAGAGGTCTTTAGACTAGCAAAGAGTCTTCTGGCGAGAAACAGGCCACAGCCGAGGTCTCCAGGCTGTGTGATAATTTCTCAGTAAAGGAAACAGGGTTTTTCAGGGTCAGAAAGGAAATGTTTTTCCAGCTGGGTGTGCGGCGCTCTCTGAGAGCATATGCATCGATTTGGCTAATAGGGGCTAATATCTCGGTTGGAATTAGTTGTTGTTGTTTTTTTTTTTTTCTTTTCTTGATGAAAGAGCTCATGATCTTTTGGCAGGAATGGCTAAAGTCATTAAACTGTGGAAAGTATGTATTTTGGCGTCAGTGTTTTTTCACGTCCTGACTTTGAGTCGCTGAAGCTTCGAAAGCCTGCGAAGGTCAAAGAGGTTCTTGCGCTAGTCTTTCAGTTGAAGCCAGGGTTGTAGCATTTGTTCGCGCCCTTTTGGTCAAGGTTAGGTGCGGTGTTTTGGCTCCGGGGCAGTAGTCGGTTGGCTGTGAGGGTCGGCAGGGATCAGTAGCAGTCTTTTTGGCTGCAGAGGGATTCAGATCCCAGAGCCGTTTGAACACACAGCCCTGTTCTCGGCACCTTTCCCAATCTTTCCCTTTCCAAGTGTCGCAATCTGGTTCCATTTTGCAGCTGGCCTTGAGATTGAAACAGAGCCCTGTTTCCCCCCTCCCAAACCACATATTTAATCCCTACGCTTATGTCAAACTTAATTATAGGACCTTGTACAAAGGAATAACAAGTGTGCCTTGTAGGAGAAGGAGAAAGGAAACGAAGAAAAAAAAACGCAGGGGAGAAATGAAAACGAGAAAGGTAAGGGAGTGGAGAGAAAAAAAAGGAAAATGGAGGACTAAAAGGAAGCACTGAAAATCACATTAAGACATTAAACAGTGAAGTGGGTGAGAGAGAAAAATGTCCACTTGGTTTCATAAAGTACAGCTGACAGAGCGAGCGGAGTGGAACTTATAACTCAAACGGCACCTGGAAATATATTCGCCGTTTACTTTATTAAATTAAATAAAGTAAATTAATTAATAATAAAGAAATGTAAATAATTAAAGTTAATAATATTTTTAAAATGAGGATAATAAGAAGAATAAAAAAGGCGAATGGCGCTGGGTCCTAAGAAAGCTAATAAAAAAAAAAGAAAAAAAAGGAAAAATCCAATGAATGAATGAATAAATGAAAAAAATAAAGAAGAAAGAACTAAAGATAAAGATTGAGATGAGTGAAAAGAGAAAAAAAATCTAAAGAATGACAGAAAAATATAAACTAAGAAATAAGAGGATATGAGAGAAAGAAAAAGAAAGGTTTGAAAGAAAGAAGGAAAGGTAGGTTGAAAGAAAGAAAACAAAAAAAGAAAAAAGGCAGAAAAAGAAAGACTAGGAAAGAAAAGAATAGGAAAGCAAGAAAAAGAGGTGTTTTAAAAGAAAGAAAAATGAAAAAAGAATAAAAGAAAACTAAAGAAATGTGAGAGAAAAGAAACGATGGGAAAAGTGGGATTAAAAATAATTAAGTAAGAAAGAAAGAAAAATAATAAATAAAAAAAATAAGGAAATGTAAGAAAAGAATCACAACCCCCCCGCCCCACCCCCCAAAAAAAACAGACTAAAAAAAGAAAAAGATATGAATGGTAGAAAAAGAAGGGAATTAAAAAAGAAAGAAAGAAAGAAAGAAAGATAAATTTTAAGAAATGTGTGGGAAAAAAATGACAGACACACTAAGAAAGAAAAGTATAAAAAAAGAAATAAAAATAAGGGGATTGCAAAAATAATAACTAAATAATAAAAATTGAAAGAAAGAAGGAAAAAAGAAATTAAAAAGAAAAGAATAAATTATAGCACAATTCACAAAATAATTGTGTGTAAAGAATCAGAAAACAGACTAAGAAAGAAAAGGATGAGAATGAAAGAGAAAGAAAAAAGAAAGAAAAAAACACTCTAAAATAAAGAAAGAAAATCTAAAATAAAGAAAGAAAATCGTCTATGTAAAAAGAAAGACGTTGTAGAAAGACTGGGTTGTGTGTTGCACGCTGTGGAGATAAACAGTTTTTCTCTCCGCGAGCTGCAGTAATGTGAAATGATGTTGATGATTTAGATGATGTCGTATGATGTTTGTCTTTTCTTCACACATGTTGAGGTCTGAGAGCTTCTTAGAACACAAAGGAGACCCGCTGATGAGTTTCGGATGTTTACGACTTGGTCCAGAATAAAAATCATTTGTGGTTACATTACTCGAGTGTGTGTGTGTGTGTGCGCGTGTGTGTGATTTATTATCCAGAAGTGAAAGACCGAACAGCCGAGAAGACCGATGTTTAGTCTGTCAGTTTAAAACTATTACTTCAGATTCCTCAAACGTGAGCTCAACCTATCTCAGGCGGACCGGGGGAAACCTTTGAAGAGTCGAAATCAATTTTTTCAGGGTTTCAAACAAAACAAAATGTTTTGTGCGAGCTTGGAGAAGTGGATTCTTTCCAGTTCGAGAAGTAAATCTGCAGCGTACATGCCGTTTTTAAAAAAAAAGCCAGCGTGGACTTTTAACTGAGATGCAACCAAGATGACGCTTATGTAAAAAAAAGCCAAAGAGCATGTTTAAAGACCGGCTCTTCGTTCTCCTACCCTCGAATTGTCTTCTCACTCCCCGCGACCTGGCCATGATCTTCCCAGCGAGGGTCGAATGGGGGAGAGAGAGCGAGGTTCCCATGCCACAGGCGGTGGGACCGGCGCGCCACCCTGGGGTATTTTTAGCAGTATGGCTCCAAAGGGCTGGGACTGAGGGCATGATTGTTTTCCTTCTTATTCCCCTGGTGCGCCCGCTAGACCCCACATGCGTTTGTAAATAAACACCCCAACGTTGGCATTACCTTATATACCGAGGGAGTTCTTATATACCATCATTAAAGCTAAACTCCAGGGTGTTTTATTTACTGGGATTGAATACACACTGACAAAAGAACTCTCTCATAATGTAGTTTGAGCGCAGTTGTCGAAATTTGTTCAGAAATGTTTAAAATAGATGATAATAAAACACAAGTTCAGAATAAGAAAAGTAATAAAATGTTCAAGGATGTTGAAGGAAAGCCTCTCAATGTGGTGCTTATGCAACTTTCCAGCATTGGGACAAAACAGTAAAAAAGTAGGTTGTTTTTTTGTTCTTTCCTGAAGTTTACGATTTGTCGTTTTCATGCACGAAACTCAGTGAGTCAATTATCCATATTTTTGTATGAGTGAAGGGAAAAAAAGCAGAAGTGAAAGCTATTTTGACTCAGTTCTATGCCATGGAAAATATAAAATAAATAAATAAATAAATAATAATAATGATAATAATAGTACATCAATGCTAAATCTGCCAGTAGGTGAGCAGTTAATTATTATTATTATTATTATTATTATTATTTTTTACAACTGACCCGTCCTCTGTTCATACGGTGCCATTTCTTTTGTCATAACTGAACAATTTGTTTTATTTTGTCCTTATGGGTTTTATGGGTTCATGTTGGCCGGCTTTCCTTATTTTTATACTCTTTAATTAATAACAATTTAAAACAAATCTTTTTTCACTAAATGTTCTCGTTGACGATCCTTTCGACCCAGTGAAGTAACACGAGGACGTGTTCTTGATCAAAACTCTTCTGTAAGTGTCTCAGGGGGATAAGGGCGTCTACTGAACAACACGAGTGGACAGAATGAAGAGAAATGATTTAATGTTGATCGAGTCAAGGTTAGTCTTCATGTGCTTAAATTTACACACAAAAGCGTGAATTCTACAGATTTAGATTTTTAAGTAAGATTTTAGTTAAGGTGAAAGTGTCGCTCGCAAA
The DNA here is from genome assembly GCA_028565275.1 of Leiocassis micropogon. NCBI lineage: Eukaryota > Metazoa > Chordata > Actinopteri > Siluriformes > Bagridae > Leiocassis > Leiocassis micropogon. The sequence goes on along the minus strand of JAOVVA010000004.1, from coordinate 2,109,323 downwards.
AATCACACATACTCACAAGGTCGAAGAAAGATGGAAAGAAGATAAGAAGTAAAAAACAAGAAAGGAAAGCAAAGGGGAGGAGCGAAACGAGAAGACAACTTCACCAGATCTGTTGGTTCCTCTGGAATCGTGGGTCACCTGCACGCTGTGGCCTCTACCCGTAAGTTTGACTCATCCACAGCCAAACTTTAACTCGTTTTATTTTTTTTTTAATTCTTTGGCGTTCCTCCCCTTGCACTCTTTTTTTCCCTTCTCAGGCATGGGAATTCCAGAGCAGCGTTATTACTATGATGAAAACAGACGCTATAAATACCGAAAGATATGATGAATATAACAGCGCAGAACACTGGCAGCCATAATTAGAACAGAAAAAGAGAGAAGACAGAGAAATGAGGAGTAGGGGAAAAGAGAGAGAGAGAGAGAGAGAGAGAGGGGGGAAAACGAGGCAAAGTGAGTAAAGCTTGATCTGTTTTTGCATCGACCGTTTTTTTTTGTTTTTTGTTATTTAGAGATTTTAACACAGGAGAAATTGAGTTTTGCGGGAGTCATTTGGGAACACGCTGCAGAAATGCAAATCCTTTATTTCTCTCTTTGTCTCTCTTGTTTCATTCTACCTTTCAGACTAGGTACAATCTTAAATCTGAGCAAAAAGCATTTGGGAGTTGTGTTGCACAAAGTATTGAAAGCTGAGTACACTCGCAACACGACGATCTGGCGAAAGATTCAACAGTCTGACTTTATTCAAATACACACAGTATCCTTTTCACTAGATGGCGAAGTTTTTTTCTCTCCTTTTTTTTTCTAGCTGTGCCTGAAACCCTCGTGGAAATGATCCAGTGATGAATACCCACAATGCACTGCAGGGGGTAAGTGTCGAAATGGGGACCCCTGGAGTCCTGTGAAGCATAGAGCATTTCTTATTTAGTTACGAAGGTGGAAATTACAACCCATATCATCAGTTACGTTATTACGTCCAAGCACTGGAGTCAGCTCAGACCTACAGTAATGCGTTCAGTCTGTGAAACTTATTAAAGAGCAACACTTTTATCAGTGTTTACGAATCGCTGAGCTTCTCCTCTTGACGTCAAAATGATAAAAAGGAAAACCCTATTAGGAAGCATGTCTGCTTATTTTTTCCTTTTTTTCTTTTTTTAATGGCAACTTGGAAAGCGATCACAAAAGTACTAAGAAAAGTTTTTGCACACGACTCTTCAGATTCATCTCTGAAGAGAGCTCGAACTCTTCCCTCTCTCAAACCCCTTCTGTGTACTGATGTCACTGCGTCGCTGTCCTTTCCCTCTTTAATTCCTATTCCAGCCCTGGGAGACAGAGTCTGTCTCTCGTTCCCTCTGCCGATCCCTCGCTTTCTCTCTCCGACTGTACTGCGTCACAAGGATTCCACAGTTTCTGGCCTCAGCTTTTTTTTTCATGCTTGTGGGAAAATAGCAGCCCATGTTTCCTAAGATGCTTCACACATTCCTCACTCTGTCTACAGTTCAAATAGGTCTAATGAGTATGGACAGAACTTCAGCACACACAGAAAAAAAAATAAAAAAATAACAGAGCGAGGGGATTTTTAAGATTACTTACAGAGCTTAACAGGGCAGAGATGGGAAAAAAAAAAAAAAAAAAAAACACCCAGCAGTATGTTTTTCCCCCTACTGTATGTGTACAAAAAGAACCTTTCACATTTGTCAAGTTTGTTTTATACCCTCTGAGGATGGCTTAATCGATAATTCCAGGGGTCTAACATGCCAAACCAGCAGAGCACAAAGAATTATTCACGAAGTTGAGCAAGAATAAAACTTGCTGTTAATAATATGTCCGCAGTGTTCAGCGTTCACAATGGTACGGCTGGAAAACAAAAATTGCAGTTGCAGATGGTCTGTTCAAAGCGTTGACCTCACCGAAAAACCGAAGTGCAATTTGATGAGACAAATACGAGAGAGAATTTCAAGGTCAAAGTTAGAAGGCACAGTTTCAAAGGAAAAAAAAAACGGAGGGGGAAAAAAAAAGAGAACTTCTCAGCAGGGTCAGAAAATCTGGCGCTGACATCTTGCATCAATAAATCAGCAAGTTCTCTGGGTCCTGCTGCATGCCGCACTGTCTGCTCCATACTGCTAACGCTACATTCCCACACTGCCACCATGCACACGCGCACACACACACACACACACACACACACACACACATATCAGAATGCTCAATTAGTATTGATTGTCGTTTTATTAACATTATGCTTACTGAATCTAAATTAACCGTCTAATGTAAAGCAACTTCAAATAAATAAATTTCAATATATTTATTTTTACACGATATTCTGTAGTGAGCATATATAGTGGTCAAGAAGCCTTGTGTAGTGAGCATGTACAGTCAATAGGACGCTTATTTAGTGAGTGTATATAGTGACTGAGAAGTCTTATGTAGTCAATAGGAGATCTTATGTAGTGAGCATATATAGTGAATAGGGACCAATTATAGTGGATATGAAGCTTTATATAGTGAGCGTATATAATAAAAAAGGAAGTCCCATGTGGTGCGGGTATATAGTGACTGAGAAGTCTTATGTAGTGAGCGTATGTAAAGAATAGGGGGCCTTATATAGTGAGCATATGTAGTAAATAGAGACCAATTATAGTAAATAGGAAGCCTTATATAGTGAGCATATATAGAGTGAATAGGAAGCCATGTATAGTGAACAAATGTAGTGAACATATATATATATATGTACACTACCGTTCAAAAGTTTGGGGTCACTTGCAAATTTCTTTGTTTTTGTTTAGTGATTTATTTTCTACATT
>JAOVVA010000004.1:2085130-2100753 GCA_028565275.1 Leiocassis micropogon | reverse complement strand
ATGTAGAAAGAAATAAAAATCAGGAACCATCATGGAGTTAGAAAGTCACCCCAAACTTTTGAACGGTAGTGTATATAGGGAATTGGGACTATATATACATATATAGCAAATATAGTGAATAGGAATAGGCATTTGTGTTGCTAACTTACACCAAAAGTATTTTTAGATGTATGTCAGGAAATTTTAAATCTTACTTAATATCAGCAACCATTATTGTGTATATTTAAAAAATGCACATGATGTTATAATTATTTATTATGAAATTATATGTGCCAGGAAACAGGATCACTCAGTTATAACCTTTCATTTCTTAGAAGCAGTAAACTAACTATTTCTGCCCGGCTGGTTATTTTTTTTCCAGCTCCGCCCACATGACCCTGTTCACACTTTCTTGGGAAAAGAACCGAATCCAGGAAAGGTACTTGGTACTTGTACGACTCTTCCAGCAATAGCAATAATGACAACCTGTGAGATCACAGAGCGGTTACCACACCAGTGCACTATTCTAATACCCCAAATAATCTGGGGGAGATATCTATAAAAAGGCAAACTTCACAGTGTAAATTGGTGGTAGGCCACTTCAACCCCATCTTTAACGCCGGGTGAGAACCATTACCACAGCTAAGCGCCACAAATTCAGCGTTTTACAAGCTCGGTTCCTTCTGAATCTTTAATGGCCGGAGGTCGAGCCGGGCCAATTAGAAATTTCAGTCGGAAGGGTTCAAGGCTGGCACCCAGAGCTCCGGCTGGCCACGGGATGCGAGAAGTGAAAGAAAAGTCATCAAATTAGTGAGCGGAATTCCTAATGAGCGGGTCGGGGTCTGGAAGTGCTGCATGTGTAAGCGTGAGTGTGTCATGCATACATCTCTGGACTGTGCTGTGCAGCTTAGCCCAGGGCAATATGCTAAGTCCCCCCCCCCCCCCCCCAACCCCTCCCAACCCAGCCCCCCCCCACATATAATCATTTACCCCCCGTCATCACTGCAATTGAAATCAGGAGGTTCGGAGGGAGCCGCATTGAGATTCAACACACAAGAAACATTATTTCATTACATATATTATGCATTCAGCATGAAAGGCAGAGCGTGCTAGTGCGGCTTGTGTGTGAATGTGTGTGTGGGTGTGGGAGAGAGCCAGTATCTTCATCTACAGCCAATATTTTGGAAACCATGTGGCATTGCGAGATGACTTTTTTTTTTTTTTTTGCCAAAAGAAAAAGAGAAAAAGAGAGACATGCTGAAGAAAAATATTCAGCTCATCTGGAATGTGTACTGGAATAGAGACATGTAGGGTTATTACAGTAGAGTGTATAAATGGTGGGAGGACGGTTGCAAGTAAGTGTTTAAATGACACAAGAAGGAGTATGGGTCATCTTTGTGGACACTAGGACATGAGTTTTTTTTTTTTTTCCCTGAAGGTGAAATGTTTACTAGCTGACCATTCATTCAAAAAGTAAGTGATAGACTTGCAGTCTTTTCTATAGTTGAAGCAAAAAAAGTGTTTCAGGACAAATCATACTTCAATTAAAATTTATAACAAAGGATACAAATATACCTTATGTTATGTGTGTTTTGATGATGTGCACAATAATGACAAATGTGTATCACATTAAAGGTCTCAGTAAATGTTTTACTATTTCTATAACAACTTAACAGAGGTCTCAAAGCTTCCCAAAGTGTGTTTGTGTGTGTGTGTTAAAGTTCCAGTGTTCCAATTCCCCTTACATCGCCTCCTCTTTCAGTGTTTATGTAAATGAGCTACTACTGAGCCACACCCTCCAACGAACAGCAGAGCTGAGCAACAAGCTGAGGCAAGGGTGTCTTCTTATATGAGGTCACACCAGGGAGAAAATCTAATTGGCTTGTTTAAACGCAATACAAACATGGAATAAGGAAAAATAGCATCATTTTTTGTGTGGATGCACAGTGGATATCCATCTCTAAATCTAAAAATTACTAAAAAGTGACTTTTGCATAATCGTTCCCCTTTAAGGATGGATCATTCCCCTTTTTTTTTTTTTTTTTTTTTTTTTTAAGATGCACTGATGTGGACAAGTTTGCAAAAAAAAAAAAATCAACTATTTTATGGGCCAAAGTCTTGCATAATCAGATATGGATTATGGTTTCATAATGAAGCCATAAAAATATTAACCATAATAACATCCATGGGGGATTTTACATCTGGCTTTGAGATCATATTTTATCATCCAATCTCAAGTCTAACCTAAAGCCCAGAAACACTGATTACATGCAACATAATAGATATTTTTTGTTTGCTTTTGGCTATTTATCCTATCTGTAGCTGCTTTAATTTTTTTTTTTTTTTGCGACTAGTAAATTGTAATTTCTTGCTCACAGAAGAATCACAAAACCAGATGCATCCGTCTCGCTCCAGATGTCAGCCGAGTCACTGTCCTGTTTTACTGTATGAAGCCTTCTTCAAAGAGCACTCCCCCCTCCTGCCTTTTCCCAAACTGTTAATTAGCAGAATTAGAGGACAACACGGCCCTTTGTGTTCGCCGAACTGGAATCAATTTATAAAAGAAACCATTTCACCTCGGATTGAGTCACCCACTGTCTGCGCTCTGGTATGCTGACCTTTATCAGGCTGGGTAGAGCGGGCGGCCAGATGATGGCCTGCCGTAATGAAAGGTCTTTACGTCAGACTCCAAAAATGCTGACTGACATACAGCTGAACCCTCCTTTGCCTTGTGTGATGAACACGAAACACCTGACTAATTCTTAATCATTCGATTATACCCCCTTTATTTTCCCTTTTTTTTACGGATCGAAATGCAGGCCGGAGACGTTTCAGTTGTACAAACTATCGGATCATACAGTAGCTAAGCGAAGATCAGAACGATTTTAAAAAAAGAAAAGAAAAAAAAAAGAACAGAGAGCAAATAAAGAGTATTTGAGAGCGATATATATATAAAAAGCGTGAGGCCAGGAGCGAGATGCCGAGGCATCCCGAGCGCCTGTGAGTGTCTAATAAACCGAACGACCGGTGAAGAGGTGCCTCCGCAGGTTCAGCTGATTCCTCTGGCCTTTTATACAGGCTTGTTTGGCAGCAGCAGGAATGCACTCCGGCCTGACCCCGGGGCACTCATCCAATCAGTTCGCTATCTGCTGAAAGGCCCTCCATAATAGTGACATTTTTCCACCTCGTCAATAAGTGCTGAAAGACACCCTCCACCTGCTACTTGACCATTTAACTTCTTCCTGAAAAGCCTCTATTTTTTTTTTTTCTCCCGCTTTCTTTTTCTTCTTCCGTCTACTTCTTGACTGAAATCGATAAAAGTGAAGCGAGGAATAAGGCCGGAGCAAGAGCTGTGTTAACCGGAGAGCCTGGCACAGACTCGGCACGGATAAGAGCGGTTCAGGACCCTCGGCATCTCGGGAGTAAATGTGTAGGAGCCGTGTGCTCGCTTCTCATGCTTCTTAAATGTTGCGCATATTATATGTGCTGTGCAGCACGGACGAGATACATACAGTATACGAGGAATATACAGTAGCAGCCAGCATGGATTAAACAAAGGGTGAGTAGGCGGGTGTTTGTGCAGTAATAAATAATTTTGATTGACAGTCAGTGGTTATATTCACTTGTCTAGCCATTTAGTGTTTATAATGTTTTGTACATATAATGTGCTATATAATGTGCAGTATAAAATGTCTGCAGTGTCTTACAACATTTCATATAAAGTATGATTATATACAGAATTTTATAAGAAAAAAAACCTAACTGTTTGGGCTGTCATATGTAATGTACATACTGTACACAAAAATGTTTTCTGTGCTGCAGCTTCTTTCTGGAATAAAATGAACAACGAAAACACTTGGTGTCAGGCTGTTATAGGAAAATAATCAACAACAACATGGTGTGATGGCGCAAAGTTTCCCCTTTAAAAGTTGATTATTTCTCTATTATTTCTCTGCATTTATTTAAATCATAGTAAATCATAGTATTTATTTAATAATAGTTACATCATATGTTCATATCCATGTACAGTTATTTTCATTGATGTGGAACGTTCACGAAACAAGATATATATGTTGAGCTAAAACAGTATGTGAACTTATTTTATTGGTGCTTTTGTTTTGGGTCAGGGACAGGACTGCGTGTGTGTGTGTGTGTGTGTGTGTGTGTGTGTAGATACAGTGTACTGACATGCTACAAAATACACATATTTAACACCTCCACTACCCACTTTGCATGCACCTCTGTCTCCATTTTGTGTTTTCAAGACTAGCTCTCGGCCACCGTGCGTTTGCCTGAAGCGTTCAGACCTCATCACTGGTGCTCGGTGATTGGCAATAATGGCAGGAGGGTGAGAACAAAATGTCTTCCAAGTGGGGAGGGGGAGAGGAGCATGGCGCAACAAGCAAGTTAGGTTGCGGCGGCGGCTGCTGACATGCGCGCAACGCATTTCTCGTTTGGTTCCACCGGCTGAGCTGAAATTGATTTCCGTGTGAGTGGAGTCTGTCTAGTGCTCTGACAGAATAAATAAAATGGCCTCGTATGTGAGCCCTGTTCTAGGAGGGAGGGAGGAGGGAATGAGCGGATAGGACGAAAAAGAATAAAGGAAATGACAGGCTGGTGAGAATCGTTCATATAAACATCGGCTGATTCACAGATCATAGCGAGCAGAAACTAAGCCTCTGCAAGTTTAGCAGAATCGTTCATCTGATTGCACCATCTACTGTACCTTTCCTGATATTAATTGCACATCATTGTCTACATACTGACTTCCCTAGAACTCCATTTTCTGTTGGGCTACTCTGAGAAATCTGACTAGTGTTGAGTCAGCAGTTGAGTCTCTGGCGTACTGATTAGATGTTTGACCATCCTTGAGCACGACCTCCTACGCTTTGGATAGAAGCCTCTGCGAAATGAGTAAATGTAAATGAAATTCAATCAATTGTTCAGATAAAGTGACGCTGGAAACGAGACAGCCTGAACTTGTGAACTCGATTTCGGTGATAAGAGCCGCAGCTTGTTGTGACCAGCTACCCAAACCCCAGGATGAGCTGGTCATGTTGGTGGATTGTCTTATGCAGAAAATGAGTGTTGGTAGAAAGGAGACAGACAGCTTTGAAATTTCTATTACTGGTTTATTCTATAAATTTATTTGAAAGGAAAAATTTTTTTTTTGAATAGTTTGAAAATCTGACCTGCTTATTGAATTGGTGACCTCACCAGTTTGACCTCTAAGTCCTAAGTTTTAGCAGCTGGAACCACCAGTATTTTTTTTAGCAGGGACATCGCTATGAGGGGACAGGGTCATACTTTTGGCTCAAAGCTGCTTACACTACCTCATCTCCACTAGAAGCTGATAAGTACTGATATGGAATGGATCAAAAGTGGAAGAAGAGGCATGAATAGGTGATTTGTCCTATCTCTAGCTCCCGGTTAAGCATGCGAGACATAACGACTGATAGCCATGGTAGATCTATCATGGTGCAGATTTGAGTGGACTCGTCTGTCTTCTGGACCCAATTGTTTATGAACAATGTGTGTTTTTGGGCCATTGATAAAGTACAGCACCTGATTGGTTAAGGTGTGCTGCTTTGTATTTGGACTGGCGTTATGTTTTATGATCCGAGCCACCCACTGTGCACTTTGAGGAAATATTCGAGCTTTCTATTTCCTGGTACTGGGCCTGATGTGAGGTGAGACACGACCTTGTGACCGACTTTGGTCAAGGTGAATCATTCCTTGCAGTAACTTTTGAGAGGCTATGCCACCCTTTGTACATGTTTGTATTCCTATGTTTTCATCTTCCAAGTCTATTATTTAGAACTACTCCACCTCTAGTGAGCTAGTCTCACTCAGAGCTGAGATTTAGGAAACACATCTGGTGGAGTATGAAGGCTTGGAGATCACTCTGGAGGGTCCAAATGTGTAAGAAACTAAGAGGAAGTAGTGTGGAAAAAAGAAAATTTCCTGGCGCACATATAGAAACCTTTCAATTCTCTATAGAGAAGTACCATTTGCTAATAGGGAAGTAAGTGCAGGCTCCCAGGGACCAAATGGAGAGCCAGGGGAAATGTAAACAGGCCTGTTGGGTATTGTAGTGCATAGCTCCAGAGGTCCACAGAGGGCAGCGGCAATGGCATGCAACAGCGGTGTGTGTTGCGTTGTGTGCAGCAAGCGAGAGCGAGCAGAAGGAAGCGACATGACAGTGGCTCGTTAAGAACCTGGCGCTGCCTGCCGCTTGCTAATTTATGCAAATGAAGATTGTAGGCTCGTGGGAAGACGGGGGTAGATAAGAAGGAGGGTGCATGTTGTCACAGCTTGGCTGGCAGCCAAAAAAAACAACGGCGAAAAGGTTAAACCACCGCCACCCTGACGCACCAATGCCGCTTTGCCGGGCAGGGAAGTTCGTCAGAGTGACTCAGGAGCTGGAAGCCATGCCGGAACAATACTCACAGCCTGGCAAGGCGGGCACACGGGCAGCCAATCAGGGATGCGATGCCTCCTCAACCCTGGCTGAATGGCATCGGCCCTCCCCTCGCTCTGCTCGCTCTCCCCTTTTTCCCTCACCGCCACCGCTCTGCAGCTGCCCGGGATGATTTTATAAACATTTTGCCAGCAGATCAATAGCTGTATTGATCAACCATTGTGAGAGTGATCTGTCTAAAACCCCCAGCAGCCTGCAGCTCCAAGAGAGGGAGGAGCGAAAGAGAGAGAGAGAGAGAGAGAGAGAGAGAGAGAGAGGCTGCAGAGAGGATGAAGAAAGGGAAAGAGTCAGAGAGAGCAAGAGAGAAGAGAGAGAGGAAAAGAGAGAGAGATATATAGAGAGAGAGGCTTGTAGCCACAGATAGAGAAAGAGGTAGTGGGGAGAGAAGGGGAGAGCCAGATGGAAAGAGAGAGCTGAAGGTGAGCAAGTGGACGCGAGGAACGGGAGTGGCGGCAAAAACCGCATTCTCGCCAAAACACATTCTAATCGCTTTCTCGTTAAGCGAGCAGAGGGAGGGGCGGCTAATGAGTTTCGCTGTAAGTATGGAAGGTAATTGATGGAGAGAGAGAGAGAGAGAGAGAGAGAGAGTGGGCGACAGAGCTAATGTCCGGGCTAATGGAGATGAACACAGGTCTGGCCTGGTAAGTTAATGTGCATGTGCGTGTATGTACGTAACCTGTGTATGCGAATGTATGTGCATGGGGGAGGTGCAGATGACTAACATGCGCCGCTGAGACGAGATGGTGCGGCGCGATTAATTCTGATTGCTTTGTAATTATAATTATAATCTATTCTCTCCAGGAAAATGCCTACGGTTGGTTGAGACACAGCCTCGTTCCGGAAAAAAATGTCAGGCAACGGCGGCTTGCGGATGAGAAGGCCCTGAAAGGACAGGGAATCCGTAATGGAATTTGGACATGCGAAGAAAAATTAGGGCTATTGTGTCGAGGATACGTCGACGTAGGATTTTGTACGATCACAACGGATCAAAAATGTGGATATTGATATGAAACCAATGGACACAACAAGACCTTTGGAGGATTTTATTCTGATGGAGCCCTCTAGCTGTGTTTGGATATATGGGACAAATTCCCAAGGAAGGAAGAAAGAAAGGAAGGAAGGAAGGATTTGCATATGATGGTTGCCTAAAACAGGAGTTTAAAAGATTGAACAATAGATCTCTTGATCAGGGAGCTCAGGCCTGGCCTGCCACTCTTGCCATCACTTTGCTGAGACAAGTGTGTGTGTATGTGAGGGGGAGTCACGCCAGAGAGCCCATGGGAGGCCGGTATCGATCCAGCTCTTGGAGTAGTCCTGCTTGATCGCATGCTTTGCGAAGAGTTCATGTCTGGACATAAGATACAGAATGGATACAAGACTTGGACGTAACCTCTGATTGACCAACCAATGAATTCTGGAGACTGATGGAGCGCCGTGTGGCCTATCAGACTACACACACACATACACACACACACTCTATTCAATAGAATATTGAATCTATTCAATTAATCTATTCAATTAAATTTTTTTAATTCAATTTTATTTGTATAGTGCTTTTAACAATTGTCATTGTCGCAAAGCAGCTGATCTACTGATACTCAGCAAACACTTTAGATCGAGATATCTTTGAACAGAAATGTACTAAGCTTCGTAGGTGCACCATGGCAACACAAAATCGTGCATGAAATATACAAATTCTTACCAAATCTAATAATACTACAGTATATTACTGACCTATCATGGATGAGTATTAATAACCTGTAGTATTAAAAAAAAGAAACAACATAATTGACACAAAAGAGAGTTTATCCATGATTTGCGTTCCGCGTAGTTGACTCGACACATCATTAACGTCGCTGTTAAAAAGATCCACGGCAGATTTAACGTCTAAGGGCTGAATAATGACTACGGGGAAATTAATTAATTGTTTCATAAACCTTAACTCTTAACTAGTCAATAAATTAAGGCAATTAGTACGAACAAAAAGGAAGGAGAAGGCACGACGGGGCTCCCTCGAGACATGAACGCGTGCATGCTTCGGAAGGCAGCGGGTGCTCGCGGGCGGAGATTGTGTCACAAATGTGTAGTAGAGGAAAAAATATGAGGAGTAAACCAAAACAGGAAGTGAAGAGAAAGTGGTGTTTGTGTGTTTCATAAATAATAATTCCGCACTGCGATCGCTACACTGCGACATGCTGTATTATAAACCCGAATGAACGTGTACTACAATTTATACTTCACTTTCCCTAAAGATGCCTATACAACAAATTCATTTGTATGGGCTGTCTAATAAATGTGTGTCACGTTTTTTAAAACGTCTTGACCCCCAAAAGTCAAAAGTCTTGACCCACTGCCCCCATATTTTTATATTAAATAAAATTAAAAAATCCGGATTATTTAATTTTTTCATTGCGACGGACTGCAGAGTGCCCAAAGATACAATTTAAAAACCAGTTATTTACTTTACGACCTCAACAGCGACCTCATTTCCGCTCTCGTCTGTTCTAACCACATACTAGACTCTGGTCTGTTCTAACCACTCATCATTCAGCATACTAATATACTAATCAGTGGCCTGATCATCTGTCATCATCTGCACCTGTTTCTCACCGGTTCATGTCTTAAGTTTTTTAACGTTTTACTGCTTTAATGATTCATAGTTCACTGTGTGGCCTAACAAACAAAAAACATTCCTCAGGTACAGGGACTGGACTGAACATGAGAGTCCATCATGGAGGCCTGGAGACCTGTTCCTTAAGACTACATTTAAAATACAAAAATGTCTGACTCTTCGTAGGCAAAATATGAAAAAATGAGTGGTGGCTCATGACCTTTGCACAGTACTGTAAAGTTTGAGCTTGTGTTACAGTCAAGTGAAGTATTGGTGAACAGTGTAGCTTTCAGTAAGGAGAAGTTTATGGAAGGAGTCTCCAGTTTCAGTGCTTTTTAAATACCATGACAAGCTGAATTGTATTTATTAATTAATTTTTTCTTATCTTATTAGATAAGAGTCTGAAGAGGGAACAACCTGATGTTTATAGCTGCTGAAGCATAAGTAAGATCAGGAACAAACATGTTCCATGGACCTTCTACAACATTAAACGTAGCTATGCTAAAATTCAATGTATAGACCATAGAACAGCTAATAAATAAAAGAACCATATAACATTGTAAAAAGGTATAAGAGGAATAAAACACGTAAGGACATAACTCTAAGGATACCGTCTTGTCATTGATCATTTTCCTGCTACAGAATGTGCCAAAGTGTTTTACTCTGTGTTTTATAAATGATATCAAAGATGAAAAGTGTGAGACAGCTTGGTTAGCTGTTATGTCTGCATGTCAGTCGACATACCGGCAGGCCACAAGTCCACGCTGCTGAAGTGATCCTCTCTCAGATCCAGTCCTGTGAGAGAGAGAGAGAGAGAGAGAGAGAGAGAGAAATGTTACGGTCAGACACTTTGATAATATGAGTGGCACAGCTGCATAGTGCGACATAACACCTCCATAACCCCTCCCTCTCTCCATAACCCCAACTCTCATATCCCTATGTCAGCTGTCATAAAGACTCCGATGTCATATTGACAAGCTGGTTAAGTCAAGTGACAGGTTGTTGTTCTATCGTTGCATGTTTTAACACTATCTTTAACATGCTGCTATGATTATACAGCTGTATACTCGAATGATGATAAAGTGACATAGCTTTGCTTGACAAGCTCATTTGATGATAATCATTGGACATGTTATAACACTCGCTAATATTTAGAATGAGTTATTTCGATTGTTTACTATCATACTGTTATGACAGAGTTGTTTACTGTTTGTAATTACATTTTGTCAGTGTGGGTTTTAATTTCATTATTTAGGGTTTTTTTGTTTATTAAGCTTTTGATACTTATATCAATGCTATGACACTGTCATAACACAGTTATTCATTCATACAGTCTCTGTTTTGTTATTCAGATTCTTCACATTAAACACTTACAGTATGGCAATGCTGCGATACAATTCGATACAGTTATGCATATTGTTTTGTGTGTTACTATTTTAAAATGCTTTAAAATTATGATGCTGCAATGACAGACTTAAAAATATTTTTCTAACATTAATTATGCTTATGTGTTTCTATGAATTACTGTATGACCCTTTTGCATATATATAAAATTACGAGAGCATAACGTCAGGGTAATAACGGTGCTATGTCTATGATCACATGAGGAATCAGATATTCTAAAAGAGATGTTATAATGCAACCTTACGTCTTTATAATGTTTACAACAGCTGTTGGAATACGGTTATAGGTTGTTGTCAGGTGACACAAAGGGTTTACTGTGTCTGTGTCTGTAGGTTTGAACATCTTCCTTAATTAAATTACTTTATTCATTTTTGTCTTGCATTAAAAATAATCACAGCATCGTCTACTATGACTAATTCCTGCTCATTACCATGAGGGGAGACAGTCGGATGCTGTATGTGTGTATCTGCACTTGCCACTCTGTCAGGTTGCATATGTCGCGATGATGCAACATTTGCATGATTGTCACCATGCTTGCTTCTGGCCCTGTGCCAGGGCCCCGAGCCAGCAGTTCTCGCCCCCCTTTACACCCACCCCATGCCTCGGGCCATATGCTTGGAGTTGTTGTTTTCATTGCCACACAATTAGCAGCACTACCGATTTATTTAGTCCTGCTCTAATGCGCCGTAATTACCTCCAGGCCCTAAACAAGCCCCGCCCCCCATGCTATTTCCTCTGTACACACGTACACACAAGCTCTCACGCTCTGTGCCAGTCGCAGGCTGGCGTGATTCAGCAGAAGCAAAGCACCAGTGGAGGAATGGATGGAGGGAATGGGGAGGGAGGAGAATGACTAGAGGTGCAGGCTTTTGTGGATCAGCACATTTTAAGAGATCTTCAGGGGCCTGTTGGCTGAGCGGCTCGCTCGAACGGGGAGGAAAAGGGCAAACGCAGGGCTGTTAGACTTTTATAGAAGTGCTTTGTGAGAAAAACACCCCTGATACACACCTCAGAGCTGCAGCCTTGTTTGTCATCGGGCTCAGGGGGACGCACCGGACCCTTGCCTGACGGTGAGCAATGACCTTAGAGGGTAGCTGTTAGAGACACACTGCAGCCCTGACTCCACTAATGCTGAAGAGCATGCTGGGAAATTGAGTCTTGTTTGTTGCACACCATCCTGCTTGTCTGCAATTAACTAAATCTTTAAACAAATATCTCTTAAACCTAATAAAAACTAACAATTTTGAAAATGTTCTATTTTTGATCACATTTGTGATTTCAGTCCACAATGAAATGCAAAAATGAAAGGAAATGGCCTGTTGGGCATCCCCATGGACCCATGACCTTTGCACTTGGACATTGGAAAATCATCATAATTATATTCTTACTTTAAAATATCCCTATGCCTATTTTACTTGTACTGATAACTGTACTGTACAATTTCCATCACCGTTCCTATCATACCCCTATCCTAACCTAATCTATCCAAACTCTACCCTATCCATATTCTATCCTAACCTCTCTTATCCGTCCTATCCTAGAATATCCTGATCATATTCTTATCTTTAACATATCCTATACCAATTCTTTCCTTATCCTATTGTATAATATCCCATCCTATCTCAGACCTATCCTATTCCATTATAACCCTATGATATCCTAATCCATCCTATCCTATCCTATCCTATCCCTATCCTATCCTATCCCTATCCTATCCTATCCTATCCTATCCTATCCTATCCTATCCCTATCCTATCCTATCCTATCCTATCCTATCCCTATCCTGTAATATCTAATCTTATGCTATCATACCCAATTCAATCCTATCCTATCCTATCCTATCCTATCCTATCCTATCCTATCCTAATTTGATCTTGTCTTGTCCTATCCTCTCATATACAAATAACATCCTGACCCTATACTTAACATACTGTAACACTTTCATCTTTTGTGTCAACATAATGATAAAACCAACTATAAAACTAAGAGCAGGCCAGTTAAAAAAAAGACAACAACAACAACAACAACAACAACAACATAATGCAGAAAACAACATTGTGAGAGGTTACATCTTCTTGAAAATGTGGGCATCACATGACAATCACCTGTCATCCCCTATCGTATGAGCATATGTGATCCACACCATGAAGGTCCGGGTTACTGTTACCCTGAAGTGGATGATTTTCTTATGACAGCAGGTTCTGAAGTGTGCTATTCCTCTTACACTGAAGTGATTTACTCATGATCTGTCATTTAACAACAAATCAAATATCACATTTATTTAAAAAATAATATTGTTGTGAGTCTCAGAACATTTTGGATTAGATTCACCCTTGGGTTGTCATTAGGGCATTTAATATTTAGTGAGACAAAAAATAATAAAAGCTCAAGGTCAAAGGCAAGTTCAGGAGCATGTGCATATCACATTAATATTCATCCAACAGCTTCATCAATCTGCTACATTCAGACTCAGCAGCAGCAGCAGCAGGAGGCGGAGGTGGAGGCGGAGGAAAGGTAAAGGGTCAAAAGGGACAAAGGGAATGTAAATACTAAACATTTGCAAAATTTAGAGAGATATTTATCCCACAGTGTTATGTTAAATAGTTATTTTACATCAGTCGCTACTGTAACATAAAGCTGAATTAAATTTCATGATCTTTCCATATTGCTATTTCATATTCATAGGTAAGTGAAATATTCTCCGCCTGAGATGAGAGCCTTAGAAGACTGGTATTGGAAGAATCGAATTAAACCAGCACCTCAATTTTATCTCCAAGACACGGGCTCCGACGCAAAGCCCCCCTGCCCCCAGCCAATCACAAGCCCCAGAGTTCACCTTTGACCTGTTTCATCTCAATATGACTGCCATTATGCTGCCGAAAATTAGAAGCGTCCCACTATTGTCTGGCCCCGGGAAGGGGACGGAGGTTATTTAAAGATAAATGCTTCAGTGTCCATGTGGAGAACAGCAATCAGCCCTCGACACAAGAGTCCACCAGAGATACTGTTCATGTGTGTGTGTGTGTGTGTGTGTGTGTGTGGTTACATAGTATGACATTCTATTTAAAACTACATGCTTTACACTTATTACCCTAAAGATGATTCATATGTGTGTGTGTGTGTACAACAGAGGTTTTGCTTTTGGCAAGGGGTCCAAGTATTCAAAAAAGAAAGAAAGAAAGAAAGAAAGGCTCCAGAACCATCTAAACAATCCCTTTAAAAGATCTAAGGTTAACCAGTTATTATAGGTATTACAAACTATCCAAAAACTAGAAATATGATACAACAAATAACAAGCAGACAAACACCCAAACCAATGTATTAAAAGCAAAAACAAAATCACATTCTCGTTCTTTTTTACACACAACATTACGTGAGGCCACATTTAAGGATGCTCTTCATACAGTAAGCATCATCATAAATACGACGCAGCATGTATACACGTATTCATCTATAACTCTTACTTCTTTTACGAGCTCTGGTCCTAGAAAATAATATGGTAAAAAATAGACTGAATATAAAGAATATATTGTATTAAAAAAACTAAATATTATACTATTAATTACAAAAACTAAAGATTTAGAAAGGAATTATATAATCGAAGACTATAATTAAAGCTACATTTGAATATTGAAAATTCATATAAAATCGAAAAAAGAAAAACTAAACTTAATTAAATTCGTCATGTATCAACTAAAATCTCATTTGTAGCTAAAATTTGAAAGAAAAAAATTTAAACGTATGACAAGATTCTAGGAAACAATTAATGAAATAGAAGCATCTCTAAGAGAAATTGATCAGGTTTAGAGAATACAATGCAAAAAAAAAATTGTGAGCAAAAATATCTATATAAGAAAAAAATCCAAACAAACCAAATATATAATATTATTAAACTTATTTCTAATCAAATTTGACAAGAAATCATAAGCAACAAAATTCTAGTTCTATTCGCAGTTAATTTTACTAAATTTAGACATTTATTTCTTGAAACAAGCAAAATTTTTCGCCAATAAAACAAGAAATTTCCGCTTACAGTTTTAGTAGCATTTGACTAAAAATAAGCTTAATAATCTTATATTTGATTTATTGTACTAAATTTTAGATATAGGTTTGGCTAGATTCAAGATATTTTCACTTTCTAAGATGTAATTTATTTTTGATAGATTTATTCTACAAATTCGGACACTACTCCTTAATATAAATTTAAAACACACCAAGGAAACAATTGAAAGAAAAAAAAACAGATGTCAAGAATCTAGTAAACAAACAATGAAATAAAAGCATCTTCGAGAAAAAATTTATTAGGGTTAGAAAATACAATGCAAAAAAATAGTGATTGAAAATATATTGGATATAGTTACATTTATTTAAATTACATCAAATATAAAATTATTAAGCTCATTTCAAATAAAATTTTGATAATGTTTTAAGCAAAAAAAAACAAAAAAACCCACAAGCAAAATTCCTCGCCAATAGAACAAAAAATTGTTACCTGCAATTTTAGTAACATAAGCTAGAAATTAGCTTAATAATCATACATTTGGTTTGTTGTAACCTTATTTTGAGAAATTATAGATAGGTTTTGTCTAGATTCAAAAATTTTCACTTGCTAAGATATACAGTTTGCAGTGTATTTTGTTTAATACAAATTTGGACACTACTGCTTAATATAAATTTCAAACAACTGTTTTGTAGTCATCTAACGCAACAGGAAATAACATGCCCCTTCACACCCGTCTCCATACGTCAGATAAATACACATGCATGCCATAGATAAATAAGAGCACTATATTGTTCATTATAATGCATGCACTGTTCTAGCAAGAGACCGAGCAGGACACTGGCTGCTTTAAATACTATATTTGTTTCTTTCTCCACATTTCCTGTCCATTGTGCCAGGGCAGAATTGCATTGTGTGTGGCGTCTCCGTTTGGGTGGGGGGGCTGACAGGGTGCTCCGAAAAAGGCCACCCCTCTGGGAGATGGGAACTGGGAGCGGCCCCCATCTTTTATTAATCAGGGGAACCCACGCCACTCTCCATGCTTATCACTTTTAACAGCTAGCCTCGGATGGAGATGGGGCACGGACTGCGACAGAGGGATGGAAGAAGGGAGGGATTTTTTTTTAAATAGTGGGATATATTAAGAA
>JAOVVA010000004.1:2057135-2063863 GCA_028565275.1 Leiocassis micropogon | reverse complement strand
TATGCACACACACACACACACACACACACACACACACACACATACACACACACACACACACACACGCACACACACACACAAATCCCTATTTCACACTTATTTAGGAGCAAAGGATGAACGAGAAGAAAAGGAGTAAATAAGTAATAATGCAGGAGGGGTTTCCACTTTCCGAGCAACGAATCAAAAAGTCGGAACCAAATCACGACTTTCTCTCGTACTTCTTGTAAAAAATTCTCTCACGCTTCTGGTTTAGCGTGAAACAAGCAAACAGAGCGTTCTGCATTCTCAATAAAGCTTTATGGAGCAAAGTGTAGAAATTTCATCCTAAACACAGGACACAAAAGTGAATAAATAAAATATGAAGTCAGTTCATATAACATAGGACAAGAAAAAATATTATATTGAATTTAACATTTAACGTTTAACATTTAACATTTTAACATTTAACATTTAACGTTTTCACGGAATATGATAAAAAATGCATTACAAAAAAAGGTAAGCGCATTGTTTTTTTTTTGCTCATATACAATTTAAAACTATCCAAAATATTACTAATTAAACATATCAAATTGTACAAAATATTTCAGATATGTAAAAAATATATATTTAATGTTTTTGTAAACTTTTAAACCTAAAATATTGTTACATAAACAAAATAATCAAAGTGTATTTTCAAATTGCAGTTTATTATTTACTATTGGAACAAAAAAACTTTTTTTTCATCCTGCATAAGGAAGCTTTAGATCTAGAACCCCAAAGAGCTTATTGTACAGAAATGGTTCCTTTAATTAACCGAGCACCTTTAAATATCTGAAGAACCTCAGAGGAACCCTGTTTATTTCATGGAGTCAAAGTCTGCAAGAGACTGTACAGTCCAACAACGCAAAAATGAGATCTTAGTTAGAGTTAACATATATCATGGTAAGTTTAGAATAAACCAAATATAAGCCAAGTATACAGTACTGTGCAAAAGTCATGACCCCCTCATTTCTTTTGTAACAACCTCAGCAGTGACCTCATTTCCCCTCTTGTTTGTTCCAACCACTCAGCATTCAGTCATCATCTGCTCCTGTTTCTCACTGGTTCATGCCTTAAGTTAGATGTTAAAAAACAAACAAACAAACAAAAAAGTCTGGCTTCTTGGATATTTTAGAAGTATGTTAAGGGTGTATGTTAAAAAAAAAAAACTATTTTGCTCATTTATCCACTCGATTTTAGAAAGAAGCAAAATCAGCTGTAATAAGAAAACATAGATTGAAAAGAAGCAGAATAAATGTCATAATATTAAAATTGGTTTAACGTTTAATAAGAAATAAAGATACATTTGACTAGATTTCAAATATTTTCACTTGCAAAGAAGATATTCTTTTTCATAACAGAATCCCAGCAGAATTCCTGATATTTAGTTAGTTGGTTGGTTTCTGTCTTTCTTTTGTTCTTTCGTATTTTTGGTCTTTCTTTCTAACCTTTTGACCAGGTTACAAGTTGGTCAGGCAAGTGAAAGAAACAAACATGGAAGACAAAATGCTGGTGAAAAACATGTGAATATGAGAACATGTTGCTTGGATAATATTTAATTACCATTATTCCAATAAAAAAGTCATGTGATCACTTTAAACTTTAAACCTTCTCAATCACCAGAGTTACAGCATGACTGAGAAGAACAGGTCTGATCTACAGAGCATCACAGTTTGGTCAGTTAGCTGATACTAGGTTTTTTTTGTTTGTTTGTTTTGCTCAGCATCTTTTTGAAAGCGAGTGTGAAGGCAGCTTTACACCTTCTTCAGATAGGTTTAAACAGAGTTCTAAGTAGGATGTAAAACTTTAAGACGTCTTTCATAAATGAGGGCGCTCATTTAACGCACAAAACGCAACAAAAAGATATTAAACAAATGCACTTTACTGTAAATAAACTGCAAGAATTTCTCATTAGGTGCAAAAAAGTGTTATTATATTATTATATTGTATATATTCTGTAGGTAGCATCTCAGCATCTAGCACATTATCTCTCTCTCAGTATCACTCACTCATTCTCTTCATCATTCTATTTGACCCTTTATCTCTCTATACCTCTACATATCTCTATACAACAAATCTGCGACAAAAAACCCTCAAACGCCAATAGGAAAGGTTCAATTGAAATTCATGTTCATAGAAAAGGATGTAAAAATACTCACAAAATCATGTCAAAAAGAAAAATGTATGGAAAGAAAAAAAAGAAAGAAAATAAAACAGGTGAATTGTGATTATTCATGCGTGAAAATCATGTGACTTCCGGTGAAAGCGTGACTCTGTCGATCGCATTGCATCAGCCTGCATTACAAACCAAATGCCATGCTAAAGATCCAATGACACCTTGATATGCTTCATTTTCTTGTCTTTTCTGGCCTTTTAAAAGCACGTGTGTGTATGTGTGTGTGTGTGTGTGTGAGAGAGAGAGAAAGAGAGAGAGAGAGAGAGAGAGAGGAAGTAGAGAGAGGAGGCCATGCTGAGAGAGGAAAATGGGCTAGAGGACATTTCACGCTCCTAGTGGCCGCTGAATTGAAATGACTGCGGCGTGGCATGATTTGAAGGTCAGGAGACACCGGATTATATTCCTGGTGCTGGAGACGGGAGAGGGGGATGAAGGGTGGAGGAATAAACAACCTCTCCTCCTCTGCTCTCCATTCTGCCTTTATTTCTCTCCCTCTCTCTCTCTCTGTCTGATTGCAGGACAGGCTGAAAGGAAACACCGGAGCACCAAATCGGTGGACACCATTACTCTCAGACATTTTATTTATTTATTTATTCATTCCTCCCTCCTCTGTGTGTCTATTTCTTTGTCACGGTTACTTTCAGAGAAAAAAAAAAAGATAGAGAGAGCGATATGGACAGAGAGAGAGAGAGAGAGAGAGAGAGAGCATGTCCTACACAAATAATAACATCCGGCGCGTCCCGTTCCGATGGCGAGACTTAATAAACAACAGAGCGGGATTAAATTATCATATTTTAACCGGATGTGTTTTCAGTTTGAATGCACGACTCTGCCTTACAAATGATCAAAACACTTTCTGTAGGGAAGCACAAGGCTATTGCCATCTCGCTTTCTCTCTCTCTCTCTCTCTCTCTCTGACACACACTCTCTTTCTCCATCTTTTCTCTATCTCTAAAAAATTTAGGATAAACAACAAGAAAAGAGAGGAAAATAGGATCATTTTCCATTTCAGTTACTAATGAGAGAAGCTGAGATGCTGAGACAGACAAATCTTTGTCCACATACACACCACACATACAGGCCACAAAACAATGATGATGATGATGATGATATGAAGAACAGCCAGCAGTGTGACTGACAGCCAGGTCTGATTAACCAATGTATGGCTTTCTATGTTTTTTATGTAGATAAATACATATATATTAAATGTGTATAATTAAATGTGCTCAGGATGGGATAAACAACCTGCGATTATCAAAACATTAAAGCTTTCTCCAAAAAAGAGATCTATGAACACACAACATCATATAACACATATAACTCTTTATAATGCCATTATAACTGCATTTTATGCATATAGTCTTCAATTAATGATGAGCCTACAACACACTTTATAGCTACGTTTATTATGCATCATGAATTTTATAGCATTTGGCGATATAAGTAGTTTAAAAAAAAATACAATTATAAGCCATTATAGTGCATTATAAATCATCATAAGTAGACTGACCAGCCTTGGTGTGTGTTTTATTACATTCTCAAAAAGCCATCTTTGGATATATTCATGAGTTAAATAATTTGGTTGTTGTTTAAAATTCCTGTTTCATAAGGAAGTTATAACAAGGTGTTATGGCTGTCTATAACTTACACTCCAACTACAGCAACAACAACAAAAAAAAGCTATTTATACTTTCTATATGACTTATGAATATATTCAAGCATCCATGCTTTATAAAGCATTTGTGAAACATCATTAAAGCTTTGGTGGTGTTTATAATCAGTTTCAAATGCATTATAGTGCTTATAACATATTTTATCTTGTCGCAATGCGATGTGTCAAGAGCGACTTTGTGATATTACATGTTATGAACGCTTTTTATAACGCACCAGGTTATTTATAATGCAGCTATAAAGTCTCGTAAACAATCATAGTGGTGTGTATAATTTCTTATGAATGCACTGTAACATGATAGAAATGTATAAGGCTTATTACAGACATGACCTTTATAGAAAGTGTAAAAAAATGTCATGAATGGTAGAGCATTCAGAAAATTAATAAAACAAAACAAAACTTAATGCATTACAACCATCATGTGTCTATACAATACAAATAAAAGGCAAATACAGTGCTTTGTAGTGTTATGAATGTAGTTATTATGTTATTATATGTTATAACGTATTATATGTTATAAGATATATGTTATAAGTTATTATGAAGGCATATTGGCATCATAAAAAAGTGTTCCTATGACAACACTTAGAATAAAAAAAAAAAAAAAAAAAAAAAAAAAATATATATATATATATATATATAATTCATTCGGAAATAATGGCTTTAAGTATATAATTGATATTTATTAACATAACAAAAATGTGTTTTTTTTTATCTTTGTTATTTTTGTCTTCCTCTGTGTCAATCATTTTTTAATGGGCGGAGCTACATATGAGTTTGTGATGTCACAACATCTATATAACCTCCACAGCATTGCACCATTCACACCTTATATACAAATTATTGCAAGATGTTGCTATATAAGACACATGATGCATAATATCTTAGCTATTGTTACTGATGGTCAGGTTGTGGTTGTCATAGTAACATTTACAAATCAGTGAAAAAATTGTACGGCATTAAGATAGGTGACAAAGTTTAACAAGTAGCATAGTGGTTATGTTTTAAAGGTAGGGGGTGTTTACTAAGTATTGAAGTATTGAATGCTCATATATAATCATATATTCTGGCATTTTTTTGTTATGAAGCTAAAGACACAGAAGTCCAAGACAATATACAGTTTATCACCATTTATCATTCTAACATTATTCCATCTTCACCTAGCCGTGCATGTTCTGTTGAACTTTCGATTAAACATTGTGTAGAAACATTATCTAAAGGTTGCAGGAATGTTTGGGTTGTAACTTTATTGTTAAATTCTATTTTTAGTTTTTATGATGTTAAAGGGAAAACCTAAACTAACCACCTTTTCCCCTGTTCTGCTTCTTTCTACTTCTAATTTCATTGCTTTCTTCCTCGCTGTTTTTCCTTTCATCAGTAAATGAAGGAAGATGTGAATGGACCCCATGACATGTCTGGAAAATACAGTCCATTTTTATCATTTTTATTTCGTGCCTGTGCAGTAAGGAGGTGTCGACCGAGACGGTGTGTAGATATATCTAGATTAGAACCAATAGAAACCAATAGAATCTAGAAACACACACACACACACACACACACACACACACACACACACACACACACACACACACACACACACACACACAGACAGAAAATAAATAAATAAATAAATAAATAAAGCATCCAATCCAATCATCCAATCCCAGTCTCTCTTCAGTCCTTATCAGCAGGAAACAAGACACCTGATAGGCTAAGAACAGCTGTCAATCATCCAGCTCTGCCAATGAGGCAACTTCAATAATCGCAGCTTTGCAGAACACAAGCTCACTCCCCCAAACACCGGCTCTACACACCTTACATGCCGAGAATGCAAGAGATCAAGAGCAAATGTTTACATGTACCCCAAACAACAAACAACACACAAAAAAGCTATTAACAGACCTTAAATTTAATTTAGGTACAAATATTCAAATGAAAATGAAATTAATGGAGAAATATATATTTTTAAAATGTGACCTGCAGAGCATTAAAGCAATGCACACACACACACACACACACACACACACACACACACACAAAGCAGAAAAATTGAAAATAGTTAATGCCTAGAACAGTAAAACAGTAATCCTATTTAAAAACAATTGACTTTTTTTTATTATTTTTTTTTTATTTTTAGAATTTTACATCGAAATTTTAAAAAGAAAAAGAAATGTATTATAATGTTCATAATAGTAAAACATTCATTATTTTTTCTTAATTATCATCATTATTTTTTAATTCATTTACCTTAAAAAGACAAAAACTGATTTGAAATATATTTAATATCATAATCAGATAATTAAATTGAAATAGCTAACGAGGATTTCTTTTTGACTAATGAATTTAAAATTAAAAGACAGAAATAGAAATGGCATTATAACATTAATCCAATTAGAGTATCTGTTTTAGGATGACACACCCAAAATAATCAAATATAACAAAGAGAGAAAAAATTCTAAAATAAATAATTTTTTTTATATAAATGAAGTGATGTGTATGTATGTGACTAGATAAAGTATAGTGTGGAGCAAATATGATAAAATGGGATAACAATGAAATAAATAGTAACAGAAACTGTGTATAGAACACTCTCTCTCTCTCATTCTCTCTCTCTCTCTCTCCCTCTCTCTTATTCCAAGCTGCATCTTAAAGGCCCTTGAGACTCGAGAGAATGTTCCTCCAGATCCAGATGCAGGACACATTTGGTGTTCCTGCCGTTCCTCTACACCTTCACGCATCATGATCAATCCCACACCTTCACGGCCGCCTGCTCGACTTAAACCTTTATATCCGACATTAATCCTGAGCTCGAGGAGCAAACCTGAGCTTCGGCCACGTTATCAGGAAAAATGCCAGAAATCT
>JAOVVA010000004.1:2042135-2052135 GCA_028565275.1 Leiocassis micropogon | reverse complement strand
ATGATATATAAGTATTACTACATATATTATAATAACTTGTACATAATGCTACGCATGTTACATGAGTTGAAATTCTGCTCTTGGTTTAAATATTTTTTGAGAAAAAAAACATTTAATAAAAGAAGAAATATTGAAGTAATATTGAATAAAAGAAAATTAGCTTTTACAATTTTGAAAATTTTTATAACCGCACCTGCCACAGGATTGTGACAGTGGATAAAAAATACTTGCAGTTGTATTTGCCATTACCAAATATGCAATTAGTATAAAATAAAATTTGTGTTATGTGAAGAACATAAAAATGTTTTTGTGATTCATATTGGCAGCAGACTGGAACAAGGAGAAAACATTACAAATTGTTGCATTAAAAAATTTTAATTACAAAGTTTGTTAAAGATAATGAGAAACATTAAAAACTATTCTAAAAAATTAAGTTTACAGCATCACCAGCCTCCTTCATTTTCATTTAGTTTCACTTCAGCAGTTGATAACAGCTCGCTATCATGGAAGTCCATGACTGCTGGGGAAACAGCACTGTACAGTAAACCTGCTTTTATTTGCCTTAAAAATTCTCCCAATGTTCATTGAATGCATTTAGTTATTTAACAGCAGGTGCTATTTTGCTGATAAAAAAAGCTGATACTTTTGCTTCACCAATCATGTGACAGAAAGAAGAAGTGTGATTGCCTTTTTGTGGATGTGGCATGTTTTGCTATGTATTGCGTTTGTTTTCTTTCTAGAATGCTTATTAACAAAGCATATACAGTAGCAATGACAAAGTTTTTTTTAAATTTTCTTATAGACAACCCTGTGTGCAAGAGCAAAATAATTTGCCAGAATGAATAAAAATCTGAAAATTTATTGCAGCTTTTTATTCCCTTTAAACAAAAAGTATATATAGTAAATTATATTTTATTATACTTGTTTGGCAATTTCTTTTTGAAGAGTTTTCTGTTTGTAATGGCTCCAATTAATAAATTACTTGGCCAATGTTTGACTCTGTTGTTTGTTACTGGCTTTTTAAAACTAAAATATTAAAATCTTTTAATATTTAAAAATTTAAATATATTTACATTCTTTTTGCTAAATAATGTAATTTCATGATTTTAAAACCTTCACTGCTCAATACAAACCAATGTATGAAATATCAAAACCTCAAATCTGTCAACTGCAAAACTAAGATTAAACTACAGTGTGTCTTTTAATTAAAAATAAATAAATCACTACAGCCACAGTTTTAGTACATACAATGTATGTACTAAAACTCCTGAATCTTTTCACTTTAAAACCTTGCTAAACTGGAGGAGTGGAGGAAATAGCCTGGGCCATTTCAGCTGGTCCATTAAGGCACGGAGCAGAACAGGTAAATGACTCTATTGACATTACCGTCCCAGTTCAATCACCGTAATACTGTCGTAATAATCCACATTTTTATACATTAGTTTTAAAAAGCGCTAGATTCTGAGGGGAAAAAATCATTTCGGCAGTTCAGTTCCTCTGCCGAACTATTAGTGTGAAAAAAAAGAGGTTAAGGAGTAATAGAGAGAGAGAGAGTGAGAGAGAGACTGAAAGAGAGAGTGAGAGGGAAAATGACAAGATGTCGAAAGTCAAAAGGAATGAAAAAAACAAGTGACAGGTAAAAGGTAAAATGGACGCTTGGGTCAGACTTCACACATCAGAACAGCGAGATGACAGAGATTAGCTAAAATTAAAATGAAGGACAATTAATATTAATGAGAAGGCTTAAATGGGTTAAGAGAGAAAGAGAGAGAGAGAGAGAATGAAAGAATGAAAGAGCCATGCTTACATCAGTGAACAGCAAAGCAGTTGTGCAACAAATGGGGGTCAGACCTTCTCAATGTTATATGTTTTAAGTACGATGCATTAAAGTGACAAACAGGCTCAAACGTGTACCACACATGGTGGGGCAAATTAATCCTTCCCTCTGTTTCATGTCTTTAGTTCCTACCTGCAGTTATTGGAGTTCCTGCTTGACCCCCTATTATATTGTCTAATCAATCGCTGTTGTCACTGGAGGGTGTTTTTAACTTGTACATTAACACGTAGTTCTGACTTTCACAATGAGTCACAAGTCCATGATGGGTCATGATGAGTAAAACATGGTGAAAGCATCTGCTTTGACGTACGCAAGGTCGGTTACGTGTGTTGTTGTGTTCATTAGTGTGTTACCTGAGAAGTCTTGATGTGACGTAAGCTTTTTCTTGGGTTCGCAAAATTTGGAAACTTCTGAGCTTTCAGTACCTTAAATCGCTGCCTTGTGGACTGAGCTTGATCACCTCCACAGGTGCTTAACAGCTTACGTTTCACACAGAGGTGCTGACTGTTGTCATTTGTGTTCACGTACTTGCGTGAACCATGTTTCAGGCCTAAAAGTCGGCTACAAGGACACGGGCTACAAAGTTTTTGCTCAAAATATTCATGGTGGCGCTATGACTTTTTTGGTCTGTCATAGGTCCACCGTGTGTTTCTGTAGATCGATAAGTCATCTAGGGCTATTTTTAAGTAAACATCATAATCCACATACTTGCAGTACCTTTACAAATATTTCACCTTAGCTATTACTAAGCTCTTCACACCTGCGCTATAGCTAATGACGTCAGAGCCACAGCCACCTACTGTACAACATTGTAACTGTAAAAGCAAAAATTGTAAAAGTGGAAACTGGGCTTTAGCTTATGCTGCTAATCTGCTCATGGCTAATTTTACAATATTAATCTGAGCATGTAATGTGCAATC
This sequence comes from Leiocassis micropogon, assembly GCA_028565275.1. Lineage (NCBI taxonomy): Eukaryota > Metazoa > Chordata > Actinopteri > Siluriformes > Bagridae > Leiocassis > Leiocassis micropogon. The sequence continues at coordinate 2,049,378 of JAOVVA010000004.1, read as the reverse complement.
AAACAAACAACTATCGTGTTTTTTGTTTTTATGTTTAACCATTTTGAAATATATACGGTTTTATTAGATGGACTAATTGTATATGCGTAGAGTTAGCACAGGCTGCTAATCAGCTAACAAAGCTAACACAAATCCAGGCAAACTTATCTCAGTTTTCACATTTTTAGGCTATTACAATTAATTTCAAATACATTTAAAAGACAAATACATTTTACGCTGTAGCAATTTTTGTGCTACATGCTGAATCCTGTACAAGAGCACTGCTGGCTACATCCACAATACCGTATATTAACTGTCAGTGGAAGAGCAAGTGGGATTTTAGGGTTAACGCTCATCGTTAATTAGCTGCCTCATGACCATAAACTGCACCGTTTAAGGTTCAGGTTCCAGCACACAAACGTAACCATCACATATTTTTGTACTTATCTACATACAATAGAAGTATTCGCGGCCTCATTTCTTCTCTCATTCCTGCCTTCTCAGGACTTTCTTTCTCAACACCATTATTATTATATATTATTCATATTTTTATTACTAAATTATTACTCATTTTCTTCTTGGAGCACTTTTGTAATTCACATTCGAAGTTCTCATCAAAGCCAGGCGGTGGAACGAATGCAGACGGATACATTTTTTCCCTTCTAAAATAATGCAAAGAGCATATTAAATATATATAACATTGATAAAATATTGAGTATTAATTTTAAAAAATACAGATATAATTTGTGTGAGACTGGAATTGCCTCTTCATTAGGACAATTACTTTTTACTTTTTATGTCTGATGTTCAAATTACAGATAAATCTAAAAAAAAAAGTTTTTTTTAATTATTATTATTATTATTTCTTTTCTCTATAAATTTTCTCAGTTTATTTTATTTTACTTAAAAAAATATATTTAAAAAAGTTTTTTTTTTTCCTTTTCAAGAGCATCTTTAAGCTAAGAGCCCTTACTTATTAACCAAGAGCCGTTTTTTCTAAAAGTGTGTGTAGAAAATCCAAATTATTTAGAATTTTTTATCTTAACATTATACCTATTTGTTACATGGTACACTTTAAAAGCATTCACTTTCAAAAAATATATTTCCATTAAATAACTTTAAATCTTTCTCATAGGGAACAGACCTGGAACAAGACCTTGAAGCAATACCTATAGTTAAAGTATGAATGATTCTTTAATGATATTTAAATGTCCTTTGCTTTCTAGGTTTTAACTTAGAACCATTTCTGACAAGGTGCAACCGTAGGTATCTACAAAAGTAGAAAAGTATTCATGCTTCCTAAGTGTCCAGGTTGAGAGACTAGAATTTATTTATTTATTATTATTTTTTTTTTTACAAACTTCCAAAAATACCTTGGTCTCCTGGAAGTTTGCTGGATAAATAAACAATCTTAGCTTCCTAACAGGCTTCTACTTAGAACCTTTTCTGAAACACAAAGTGTGCATGTCACCCCAACCTTACTGTAACATGCTCTTTTTTTTTTAGCCTTTCTTCAAAATCCCAAAATATATTTTCACCCCTTTCCACCAAGGCATTTCCACGACCAGTTCTTTGACCAATTCTTCAAGTTTTGTAACCAGAGAAGTGTCTCTCAGCCAGGTCTCTACTGGGTTACAGCCATTAATCACTTCTGTCAGGGACTGGGGGCACGCTTACCATGACCAACATAGCCAACTTTCAAAAATGTCTTGGCTAGTGACATTTTTCCATGCTGCACCAGGAGTGTTCAGATGCTAGTGTACGCTTCTAAAGACACAAGCGTTGTTGGTCCTTGTTTGTTGTTGTTCTTGGTGCTAGCGTGGCTCAGAATATCGAGAGGTACACAGACACATACAGTGATGTAATGAAATGGCTCTACGTACAGTATATAAATATGCATTTTAGAACAGGAGATAAGTACTGTCTCAAATGTCGACATGGAAACTAAGCTGCTCGAGTGTCGCCACGTTTGTTTACTTCAAGCAAAACTGTCGGATTGAATTCTCTAGTGAATTCTCTAGCCCCCTATTGGAATCCTTCTGTAATATATGTAGTATATAGGCAAGATTGTGAACAAATACACTTATGACAACACATGGTTTAACAGAAAGAATATTTCCACCCTGAGAAGGCTTGCTAGTTGAACCAGCTCTGAACTATCAAACTGCTTTTTTTCTACATGGGTAACATCAACAACAACAACAACAACTACAACAACAAAACACTTTTTTGTGTACTGTAACACTAGAAACATGTACATGATTCCAATGTCTTTACATATCCATCAATGTATGAGTGGACAAATTTTTCTTTTCAGAAACATCACGACTATTTTTAAGAGTCACCGGCTTTTAGCATCATAGACGGTTTCTACTTGGAATTCTTCTGACAAATGAGCCAGAAGTGTGTTTCCACGGATCCTAACCTCTAGAGTGTCCATACTTAGTTTTGTGTCTATTTACAAAATTCAAATGGTCTCACACTCCCAAGAGTTCATTAGATAATTGAAGATTCGTGATGAAGAGTCATTAAAGGGTCCTTCCTTGGAACCGTTTCTGACAGTGGACAACCAAGGCACCATTAAGTGTATATATTAAAACTAAGAAAGTGTACATGGTTCCCAAGACCTTAAGTAGCCATGCTGTGAGAATGAACAAATGTAACAACCTTCATGTTCTAAAATAACTCCTGGAATGACCATGTTGATCCAAAACACGTGACCGGATTGAGCCGAGCTGTTCATGACGGATTATTCATTGATCTTTGTTGATGTCGATCTGAGTGAGAGAAATAAATGGAAAAAGACATGTGACCATGACTGCATTATGAAACATGACTGAGGCCCTAGACAACACTGCTGTCTCTTTCTGATTGCTTTCTGAAGAGCTTTACATTTTCTGCGGTGATGAACTTGAGCTCTGGCCTCTAACCCTGTTTTTTTTTTTTTGTTTAATTCTGATACCCTCTCTCCCAACCTGCCCCTTGTCCTCCGGCCCATCCTCCTTTTTGCCCCCCCCCCTTACACTTTTGCCTCTAGCTCATACCGCAGCTGACTTCGGGGTGATTGGTGCACCGCCTCATCACCTTGCAGCACCACTGAATAAAAATCGCTGTAATGAAGCAGACCACAAAATGGCTCCTTGCGCACAGGAGATGGTGGATGGATCGTGGAGAACGGTGAAATAAAAAGTCTTTTTCATTTTCTTTTGCACACCTTCCATCTTCCTCTCTCTCTCTCTCTTTCTCTCTCTGGTCATTTCCCTCTCACTCTCCATTTGGCATGCGGATGCAGGCTTATTATTTAAGAGACAAAGGAAGGGAATCTTGGGAAGAGACAGGTGGATGCGTGGCTGAGTGATGAGAAAATTACGGGAGTGAAATCCAACCTTGCAAAAAAAAAAAAAAAAAAAAGAAGAGAGGGGAATAAAAAATAAAAATGGCTGCACCTCTCACTCTTTTCAGCTCTTTGGTGGAGCTCAGCAGGAATGAGAGGACTCCTCCTTCCTTCTTTTATCCCCCCCCCACACCCCCCGAGAATGATTTCAAATCCCCGAAGAAAAGCACCGTCCACTCTGCCATCTTCATTTTTCCTCACTTTGTCTCCCCTGTCATTTTTCTCCATTTGCTCCACAGCTCGGTTTTTATGCGCACACTCGCCCCAAATGCATCTCAACTGCATGATTTCTATTTTCATAACCGTAAACATCAGGTTTAAAGAATATGAATGCTGCAGTGCTTGGATGGAGCTGTGTGACTCGGGCTGCACTCAGGATTTTTATTTTTTTTTGGTTAAATTGGTTGTGTGGGGTTGTAGAGTTCGTAACGGGCTGTCGATGGGTAATGCCAGCTCAGGTCGTTCTCGATGAAACAAATGAAGCATGCTCACACGCTACACACTACGTGATACATATGTGAGGCCTAAACTCTGCATCAGCACCAGCTACACCAAGAACACATCACAGCCTCACAACATGGCCGTGCGGGACTCCATTTCCCAGCAGCCACCACCATTACCTCACTGCCCTACTTATTATACTTATTATATACACCTGACTTTTCTTTTCAGTTTTAGCTTTATAAGGTCGTATTGTTTAAGCGTTTTGCTGCAAAGCTTCCAGCTTGTCATGTGTGTCTTGCCTCATTCTACCTGGAATCCAATAAACAGCCTGCACTTGCATCCATCTCTGCCACGTCGTGGCACACAAGAAACAAAATCAAATCTTTATAAGGTTTAGTTTAATTTCCGTGCAGGTTCAAACATACATATCCTGACTAATACTGTTGTTATTGCTGGCCATTTTGCCCTAAACTAAACCTTCTTGCTTTTGTTCAGTTTCCTATTTATTTCATGATTGTTAAAAAAGGCACTTCCAAATAAACAAAATAAACACTTTTGAATAAACATTAAAAAGATAATAATAATAATAATAATAATAATAATAATAATAATAATAATAAAAAGTAATGTTAAATAGGCAGAATATAAAAACAAAAAAATGGAAAAAGAAAGAAAGATCACACGAAAAATGTGAGAGAAATAAAAAGTAAAAATAAAGGATTATTAAGTAAAAGTGTAAAGGAGATAGAAAATTAGTTAGAAATAGTAAATAAATTGGTTAAAAAAGGAAAAAAGAAAGAAAACAAAGAGGAAATGGAAAGTAAAAGAAAGAAGAAAGAAAGAAGGAAAGAAAGAAAGAAGCACAAAAAATGGAAAAAAGGACAAAGAAATAATTTGACATGAATAAATAGTCAAACAAAAATATTAAGAAACTAAATGAAAATTAATATAAATACTGTAAAAGAAAGAAAGCCCTTTTTTGCAGTAAAAGTTCAGATACTATAGCAGAACTTGAAGAACCAGTAACCAGTTTGTGACAGCTGCATGCAGATGTGAAGGTCTGACTTTTGAGCTCCCCAGTGGTTCAAAGCTTCCTTTGCTCTGATGTTTAGTTCACATTAAGGTAACCTGGTCCTAGCATGGTTAGAGCTTTGTGCAGTTAGACTCACAATGCAGCTAGTGAAAGCCTTTATCTAAAATAATAACAGCTTCAGAGAACATTGTACGTGGACTTGTTTTCTAAATGACATTGTGTAATATTTTTATGAAACTATAAACCTAATGTATTGAAATATGGAGATGATTAAGGCAGGAGTTATCTCAAGATGCACAAGTCTAATAATCAGAAACAACTCGCCAAGAACCTCCATATCATCAGTGGCATATGACGACCCAAAGTGAAAAAGTATTACAGGAATTATTATGCTCTCTTTAAAAAAAATAACCTGCAAACTTTAGTCATCAAGTGCTTTTTAGGTTCATGTCATGCAACATAAAGTCATCCTTTCCATCCATTCATCACTTTCAACTGATCAACTCAGGAATGTTTGAACGGAAAGTCAATGCAGTAGGTTTGCAGTAGGTTTAAGCAGTTAGAAATGCCAATTTTCCCCAGAATCATACTTGTTTCTACAAATACAAGTGACAACTAAATCATACACATCAAGGTGAGTTTACCTACAAATAAATAAAACTAAATTCAAGTGACAGCATGGGAATCAAAAGTGAGAGAAAGAACACAAGGAAAATGAGATAGAAAAGAGGTACAAGAGAAAGAAATCATGCTAAATAAGCAGAAAACTAATGAAAAAGAGAAAAGGAAGAACAGAAGAAAGAAAGAAAGAATGTAAACATGAGGAAAAAATAAAAAGAGAATGAAAAAATCTATAAAAACAGGATAAAGAGGATGGAAGAAAAAAACAAAAAGAAACTGAAAAAATTAAAAAAACAAAAGATAGATAGATAGGTAAGAATAGAGAAGAATAAAGATGGATAGACAGATAGATAGATAGATAGATAGATAGATAGATAGATAGATAGATAGATAGATAGATAGATAGATAGATAAAACTAAATGATAAACTTTTAAGTTTATATACTTAAGTAATTATCCCAAAGGGAAAGAAAGAAAGAAAGAACAAAAAGAAAGAAAGAAAGAAAGAAAGAAAGAAAGAGAGAAAAAAGTAAACCAAAAAGATTAATACAAATAAAGAGAAGAGGAAGATCGGGAAATGAATAAAGAAAGAATAAAAAAAAGAAAAAAAGAAAGAAAGAAAGAAGGAAGGAAGGAAAGAAAGTAAGAAAGAAATAGTATTAAATACCTAGAAAAATAAAGAAAGAAGAATAATGAAAGAAACTGAAGAGCACAGAAAAAAAAGAAACACACAAAGAGGACAAATAAGACAAATTAATTATAAACCTAAATAATAAGGATTTTCTTAAATAAGAAATGATGTTATATAAGCAGGAAAAAGAAAAAATAGGAAACTTTAGAAAACAAGGAAAATGTAAAGAAAGAAGGAAGGAAAAAAGAAAGAAAGAGAAAAGAAGAAAAACAAGAATTCTAAACGAAAAATGAGGGAAAAAAACTGCTGAGACCTCAACAGTGTCTCCGCCTCAACAGTGTCTCCGCCTCAACAGTGTCTCCGCCTCAACAGTGTCTCCGCCTTAACAGTATCTGCGTATTAAGGCACTAAGATGATTTAATTCCTTATTGATGTAACGTCACTGATGGTTAGCTGTGGCACAGAGCTCATTAATACGAGTAAAGGTTGAATAAATACTTGTAGCAGCTGAAGGTTTACCACTTCAGCTTGTTCTGTCCAGGTCACGCATGCTCATTCACACGTGCATTACACCAGCATTCTTGTTTTCTAACGTCAACATATGGCACACTCGACTTTGCAAATGAGTTGACGCCGCTGTTTAATGACACTCAGTGCGGCGTCTCAAATCAGGAACGTGAGACAAACAAATTTGTGCGAGTTTGATGGAGTTTATCAAAATGACAGGCAATTAGAGGAAACCTCACCTTGGGCCTCGGCACGAAATTAGAGTCATCGCCGCAGATGTATGTGTTTGAGGGAGGAAAAAAAAAAAAAACGTCGCAGCCACAGAAAAGCTACGGGGCTCTCTGTACACACTGCTGAATTAAACATCCAACATCCTATTACTGCAAACAGCCCCAGGAGCTCTCTCTCTCTCTCTCTCTCTCTCTCTCTCTCTATGCAGAGAAATGACAGTAAACTCCAGCAATCATTGGCACCAATCAATTATGTATGCGATACATTTTCTTAGGCGGTGTGAAATCTAAAATGTTAAATGTTTTTTTTTTTCAGGCCAAGATACTTTTTAAAAAATTGTCCGTGTTATTACTGAGGACATCAGCACCAAAGAACCAATTTGTGTAATTAAAATGCAAAGTGT
>JAOVVA010000004.1:2027559-2037645 GCA_028565275.1 Leiocassis micropogon | reverse complement strand
CATACAAGAGAGATGTTCAAATCAAACCAGGACTTGACAAGAAATAGGCCTATGTGGGTGTGAAACATTTACAGAAGACATCAAGCACAAAACGGAATTACGGTCCATCAATCCTTGAAAATCGACAGATAACTTGTCGCCAACTTGCGAAACAGACGCATATGTCTGTGGAAACTGTACACACAATCATTCACCAACACCACTTGCACACTTGCAGGGCAGATTTAGCTCAGCGGTTATGGTGCTGGGCTACTGTACTGTAACCCCAGCACCACCAAGTTACCACTGTTGGGCCCTTGAGAGCTAGGCCCTTTACTCTCACCTGCTCAGATGTACAGTACAATGAGATAAAATTGCTAGTCGCTCTGGATAAGGACGAATGCCAAATGCTGTAAATGTAAATCACAGGAACTTGGCTGGGAGTTACTGTTGGATTCCCCATACAATCCTGACCTCGCTCCATGCCATTTCAATTAAAGGAGTTCCTGGGAGGCCAGCTCTTCAGATGTGAAGCAGACAGTCCGATCATGGCTCCGGCATACCCTGATGGTGTCCAAGCACTAGTGGAAGACTGGGATTACTGTATTAGTGTAGCAGGGGATTATATAGAGAAGACATAGATCTGTGTTTTAAAGACCTGGTTTGACTTGAACATCCTTAATAAAAAATTGCTTTATTTATAATCATTATTATTATAAGTATTTTAAATACAAACAAATATAAATCAAATAAATTAATGAATAAAATTTCTTTCTTTTGACCAAATTAAAGAAAAAGAAAAATAATTTTCATACATAATATAAACGTATAAAAGCAAACAAGTTATCTAACTATCTAATAAATAAGAATATATATATATAAATATTATTATATATAATAAAGTAAAAACAATATAAAAATTAACAATTAAAATAATTTTAGAATAGTATAAATAAATTGTTTTAATACATGAAAAAAATAGCTTCTAATTGTTTTTTTTTTAAATAAAAGAAATTTTTTTGTCATGTTTAGACGTTCAGATGGGTCTCTAATATGTGTGTGTGTGTGTGTGTGTGTGTGTGTGTGTGTATGTGTGTACAAACAACAAACCATAAAAAAAAAAACACATCTGCCTTTTTCATTTTGGTATTACTTTTTGTTTTAACATGCCAGTTAGATTTTCCCTGTAATGTTACCAAACACAAGCAGAGCTCCTCCCTGACTTATTGCTCAGCTCTGCTGTTCTCTGGAGGGGCGTGGCTCAGCAGTAGCTCATTTACATAAACACTGAAATGGTGGAAAAGGAGGACGTTTGAGGAGTGAAATTTAAATTTTCTGAGTGGTACTTACAGGCGCACTTAGGGGGGGCTCTGAGACCTGTGACTCTATTAACAATATAGAAAAATATGGGACCTTTAATTAGTCTAATCCCAATTTGCTAATTTCCCAAATTCCCCATAGTGTTTGAAGGAGTGTGTGAGTGTGTGTGCCCTGCAATGTATTGGCACCTTGTCCAGGGTGTACTCTGCCTCGTGCCCTAAGACTCCTTGGATAAGCTCCAGGCCTCCTGTTATAATGTATACAGGATTAGGTGATATACAGTAGATGATGAGTGAGTGATGAGTGGGACCTTTAAAGTCACATAGAGGATGAAGATACATATTTCTCTTCAGGGGCCAAAACTTTTACAAATTGGTCAAATCTCAAGCTGAAGAAGTTTAGAACTTCAATAAAATCAAAACGCAGGCCCAAGCTTGTGTGTGTGCTGTGTGTGTGTGTGTGTGTGTGTGTGTGTGTGTGTGTGTCACCACCCCTGAAACTCACTGTCCTTCTCTGATAATGACCTCCACATGCGTCTGATGGAGACGGACAGGTATCGACAGGCCCACTGAGCACTGCCAATGAGATGCCTACAAGTGGCAAGTGTGTTAATAACAGGTGACCCGCTGGCCTCTTGCTTCTGCCCGGACTCTTCTCTGTACAGTGTGTGTGTGTGTGTGTGTGTGTGTGTGTGTGTGTAAATGCATGAACTTTCCAGAGATGAGCAAGGAAATAGGTGCGACATTGACTGTGGGTGTGAAAAAAAAAGCATATAGGTACACACACACACACACACACACAAACACACACACACACACACTCCGAGCCTTTGTGTCTGCTCTTCAGTAACTTCTTCCCAGATAACAGACACTTCCTATCATTTTAAACCAATGGCCCTCCTCTAAGATTACATGCAACTCAATCCACCCTTCACACACTAATTTGTTTTTCTCATCCTCCTTTTTTCCTATTTTTTTTCTTTTTCCCCCTCCTCCTCCCTCTGTCCGGGTGTAACCGAGCCGCTCGAATATATACAAATTTGATAGAGCAAATAGAATCATTATCAAATTCGAATCAATACAAATCTAGCCCCAGCGCCCTTAAAAGGCAGCAATATTGAAATACAACACTGTCTGCATCCTTCGCTTCTCTCCTCTCCTCCTCCATCACTCCTCCTCCTCCTCCTTCTCCAGCACTCCTCCTCCATCGCTCCAGCTCTCTCTGACGTTCCCATCAGGCTCGGACAGGCAGATGGGTGCATTATGGCTAATCAACAGCTTTCATCAAGGCACGCCAGGTTGATATTTCCGCCAGGAAAACTTTCTTTCTTTCCATCTCTCTCTCTCTCTCTCTCTCTCTCTCTCTCTCTCTCTCTCTCTCTGCAGGTCCCGCCTCCAAAATCCTGTCTCACAACAGGGTGGAAACTTTTTCCCCTTGCCTCTTGAGCATCTCCTTATTTATCTTTTTTCCCCTCTATTTCCTCTAGATTCATAAGACACACACAGCAGTCTTTCGGAGTGCAGCTTGGCACCGCTGATTGATAAGCTCAGACATCAAGATCAAATATCACCAGCTCACTGCTTGTTTCTGTAGGTTTATTTTGTTTATTTTATGCTAACACGCCTTTCATGTGACAAAATGACACTGCTTACAGAATACACCGGTGAATTACAGTCACAAAGAACATTTCCATATTATTTCCATATTTTATTGTTTATATATATATATACATGTCCATGATATTTCTGATTTATATATATATAAAAGAAATATCAGAATTATCATGGAAATGTTCTTTTGCGACCGTAATTATATGTATGCATAGAATATATCACTCTATAAAAACACAATTTATTATTCTTTTTTTAATAATAAAAAAACTAAATTAAAAAAAAAACTTTTTCCTTCAATTTCCTTCCAGTTTATTTATATATTCATTTATTTATCTATCTACAACCAGGCCTAAGTTTTTATTTTTTATTTTTACATTTTTATAAATAAATTTTTAAGATATATATTTACTTATATATAATATTACACAGATGATTTAAAAGTATAAAAGAATATTTTGGCTATTTATTAGAAATTACAAAAAAACATACATTAACATTATCATGTTAAATTAAAAGATGTGCCTTTCTCCATGCAGGATGCCCGGGTTCGTTTCCCACTCAATACCCAAACCCCAGCCACTGGATGCAGTGCAAGTGGGTTGCGTCAGGAAGGGAAGAAGAAAAAAAAAAAGACACATTTTGTTTTTTCAAGCATAAATTGTTGTATTGCCTAAAGAAATATGATTATTATATTAATTATTTAAATAGTATTCACAATAATAGTTTAGCTCTGAATTACATTTTAAAACCTACTTTAGTTCTTAACTTTATAGAAGAAAAAAAACTATTTTTTATTAACTATTCAACAAACCAGTAAAATCTAATCAAATTTTTCAAATGAATTAAAAACTATTTTATGGGCTAATCAAATATTCAACAGATTATTTAAACATGTGCAATAATATTTAATGGCACTTTTTATTCTTTTACTTTGTAATTACAGTTACAGGATCAGAGACCGTATGAAGAGAACTGGACAAACCCTCCATGACGCCACTGATGGGCTATTTGAGGTTCAACAGTGGGATCTCGTCTTTCAGGAACCGACTCCTCCTAAACTCCAGTTAAACCCTAAATGGGCAAATGGGCAGAGCGAATGAAGCCTATGTACACACATACTGTATGTACCTCAGATAGCTAGCTTAGCTTTAGTTTAGCTAAAATGCTAAGGTGGCTAATGCTAATTTATATGCTAACATTCCTCTGCATTTGATTGAACTCTGTCATCCATACCCTAACTTGTTATTCTGTGTCAGCTCCTACAAGCACAGAATTCATAAACACTGTCTGTTAGTATGAATTCTGTGCTTGAGTTTTGTCAGTAAGTGAAATTTTAGAAATGTTCAGTAGGAGCTGACACAGAACAACATGTAGAGTATGGATGACAGAGTTCAATCAAATGTTAATCTCACAGCAAACCATATTATTTCTAAAATATAGAGAATAAAGTATTTAGAAATGATAAAGAATAAGAAGGCTCTGCAAGGTCTATACAGCTGAAAAGTTAAGTTCACTGATTCCAGTTAGCTGTTTAGCTGAAGTGATGCAGAGTAGACAGCTAATGGTTTTACAATTGCAAAGTGTGAAACAAATCTAGCTATGGAGGCCAAAACCTTTTTTTTTTTTTTTTTGTTCTTGTTTTTTGTACCTGGCTGAAAACTTGTTTTTTTTTCTTTTGTAAAGTTGAACGTTTTAACACAGAGCTCTCTGGACTCACCTTTGATGCCAGATGTCCTTGTTGTCACTTATATTACTGCATGTTCTGCAATTCCACATTGGACTCATTTTTCAGAACCAGAGGTACATCATACACCCACTATCTACTTTAAGAGCAACACATGAACATCTTCTCATTTTTACAGTCATCTAATCAGCCAATAATGTGGCAGCAGCAGAATGCATAAAAGAATGCAGACTCCAGCCAGGAGCTTCAGTTTATGATCACATCAAACATCAAAATGAAATAGTGATGTCTCTGAATTTAGCTGTGGCATGGTTATTGGTCCCAGATGGAATGGTTTGAGAATTTCAGAAACTGTTGCTCTCCTGGGATTTTTACACTCAGCAGAGTTTACACATGATGAAGAGGGAGGAAAAAAAGAGCTTCCTGGCGTGAAAGACCTGACCCACCTTGTTGAATATAGAGCTCAAAGGAGAACGACCAGATTAGTCTGAGCTGACATAAGTACAATAGGTGACCTCAACATTTACTCTTTACAACAGTGATGAACAGAAAAGCACCACAGAATGCACAACACAACCCATCACACCTTGAGGTGGGTGGATGGACAAGAACAGGAAATGACCACATCAGGTTATACATTAAGAGCATCATGAACAGGAATCTGAGGCATCATGAGTACAAACCCAAACTAGACAGCTGAAGATAGAAAACCAAATATGGCCTGGTGTGGTTCACTGGATTTCCAGTCTTATGTCGTCCAGTTTGGGTGAGACCTGTTTACCATGAATCATGTTGTTAGATCTCTAAGAGAGGAACCTGATATGTTCTACTGCTCTTCTAGCTCATCCACCTGATGTTCTGAAGCACATTTGTGATGACTGTAAGTAAGTTTTAAATGTCATTATATTCAAGTTATTGATTCAGAGTTTGAACAGTCAATAAAAAGCTTAATAATGAATATCCAAAGATGATGATGATGATGTGTTGTGTTGTAATTTTAACAACTTTATCAAACAAATAAAGACCTTTTCTACAATCATTTCTTCTTTTCACCTGTCCTTGCAGCTTTAAAAAATATTTCCTACTGAAATCAAGTCCTGCACTCAAGTTAAATAAGATGCATCTCAACTTTCAATGAAAAAATATTTCTCTAAAATCAACTTTCTCCATTTTCTCTTTCGCATTGTCCTTTATATTTTATATATATATATATATATATATTTTTTTTTAATAAGGGAGTAAAATCTCTTTCCTGTTGTTATAGTGTACATAACTGTGGAAGAAAAAATAACTTTGCTCTGAGTTAGTGTGTAACATCATTCCTGGTGGTTTAGAGCTTATCATTGGTATGAAATCTAATTGGAAAATTATTCCTGTGACAAAAGACGTAGCGCGCTCGCTCAATTTATCCGGATGAAGGACGTCTGCAGATCCCGGCGCTTAATCAGAAAAATTTGAAGTGAAATGAGAAATGTCATGAAAAAAAAAAAACTTATATGTTTTAAAAACCGCAGTTGTAATATTTCAATCTACTTCTATTATAGATAAAGTCATAATTAGAGATGGCACTGATCTGGGTCTAAGGATGGAATTGGGTCGAAGTACGCAGAAAAATCACTGGATTGGATATTGGGAGAAAAAAATTAAGAATGGCTTCAATCTGATTCTGTAACAAATGGAAAATATTTGGATTTTTTAGTTTTATTGAAAAATGCCCAGATATAAACAACCTTAATTTTTTTCAAAATGTATTTTAATTTTGCTATTATTTTTCTTATTCTCATTTATTCTATTTATAATTTCGTGCTGTATTCTATTTATTTCTCTTTGTTGTATAAGTGACTTTTGTATGAAAGCGTTTACCTGATTTCTTTTTTATTCATAAAGTTGTTCCTGTTTCTTTCTTTTAAGTGATTAGTTAAGAGGATTTTTCTTTTTTTCAAAAAAGTCTAATATTTAGCTAATATTTCAGTATCGATATTAAATCAGCAAAGAAAAAGTCATGTATTGCTGTCTCTAGTAACAAGACAAACATTTAGACTTATGAGAACATGAAAGTTAAGCTAGCATAAAATATGCTAAAATGAAACAAAACAAAAAAAAAAGCACTAAATTTCTCAACATATTCATGATAACCATCATAACAGAGAAATATGGTTCTTTTATGCATCATTTCCTAATTTATGACTTCACATTAAGGCTTCAAGATGAAGGACATGCTGTTAATGAGTAAAGTAAGGATGTTAACTGATGGGCTGATGGGCTGATGGGAATTTTTCCAGCTTGTGAACATGCAGTAAGCACGGAGTGAGCATGTGCACACCGGCCTTGACCTTTTTCCAGACAGAGAACCCTGACACAGGGGCCATAGGTCAAGTCCGGCCAGGTCACGGTGATCCTCCACTCCTTCTCATACAAATGCAGAAAAGAGCATCTGCTCTCCGTGTGCTCCTCATCTCCAGGGCTTTAACACACACATACACATGCACACACACACACACACACACACACACACACACACACACACACACACACACACACACACACACACAATAAGATGTCCTAACTGAAGCAGAACTGAACACACAAAGTCAAGGTCATGTCTCATTGCTTCCTCCTGCACAATGTACATTTCTCTAATATATCTCAAAAATGTATTTCAATCATACATAACCCAATACCATTAACAATAAATAAAACAAAGCACAATAGTGTAGAAATATAATAAAGTCAATCCTAAGGGGGGAAAAAAAAAATCAAAGTGGCTTTATGCGTAAACATTTTTAACTCCAAAAAGCAATATTTTCCTTTATTTTTGTTATTTGTTACAGAATCCAATATTAAAGCCACCTTTTTATTTTCAATTTATTGAATCTTTTTAATTGGCTATCAACCCAGGTGAGATTGGTGTCATTTCTATGTTAAATTAAGACTCCTTCAATGTTTTAGCATGATTTTTATGCTGAAAATGGAAATAATTTTCCTTACATTTTTATAACAACAAGAACAACAAAGTTATCTTCAGTGGAAATCTAAGGAGACTTGATAGAGATTGTTCAATTACACGACTTTAAAGTCAAACCAGTAAAAGTGTTTGGATTAGGTGGACAAAAAAAAAAGAAGAAATAAATGAAAGAATAAAAAAATCTTCATCCAATCTAAGAAAACTCTCACAAGTAGTTCTAGTTATACAACCCCTGAAGGGTTGGTGCTCTCCATACACCGCCAGAGCCTCTCAGTACAGATAATCGTTGTTTAATGTTTCGTTGAGATAATTACACACTCGACGTTATAGGAAAATGCTTCATCGGGGTGGTGTGATGTTGCACTACGTTCAAGCGGACTGCCGCTCCGTCCTCTCTCCACACAGGCCAAAGTGCATTATTGTATGACCACATAATCCGGAGTGAGTTGCGGCGCTTATACTACAGCCATTTGACAATGATTAGAGAGTTTAATATTTTAATATACGAAACATCAAGCAGTTCCTGTTCTCACAACTTTAATACAGCCAATCCCTCACTTATCGCCTCTCTCTCTCTCTCTCTCTCTCCAATTTTAGCAAAACTTCACAAAGAACTATAACTGTTACAAAGTCACGTTATTTATTTCCAAATAAATTCTATTGGTTTTTGGTTAGTTTGGGAGTAATGGAAAAAAAGGTTTCTTTATAAAAAATTTTCTTCTTTTTGTCAGGTTAGTTACTTAACTTTAGGTTTAGTTAGAGTTTTTTTATTATTATGTTGGTTTTTAAAGCATAATAACTTTGGTCATGATAATAATAATAATAATAATAATAATAATAATAAAAAGAGTTTAAACTCATGTCACAGTTTAAAGACATTTAGTGCTGTGGAATTCTCGACTCTCATTGGTCAGAAGGTGTTGATTCGCTTTCTAGAGCGGCAGCTCTAACAGTAGTGCCAGTGAAGGAGTCTCCAGTGTCAGAGCTTTAGTTACATTCAGAGGTGATGCTGTAAAGCTTTTCAAAGTGTTGAAGTTTTTTTTTTAACCTTATACAAGCTGTATTTTTTTTAAGTCGCTTGACGAAAGTTAGCAAATAAGAAGTAAACACTTCAGGACTTCTAGGAACTTCATGGCAGTAGCTTAAACCAAACCATTACTGATTATTTTCCTATAACAGGACACCATGCAGTGCTTTATTCCTTACTTATAGGAAATGTTCACACTGAATTATGTGTTATGAATTATATAGATGGACGTCAGGATTGTGATATAGAGGTATATTACTGTCTGTCTGTCTGTCTCTCTCTCTATCTTTGTCTCTCTCTCTCTTTATCTATCTGTGCATGCAACATTTCCCTCCGTCTAATGTGGTGGTGATGTGGCCTGATGTGAGACTGCTGGGGGCAGGACTGCATAGGTGTGTGCCCATAAATGTCATCAATCTCCCAGCATGCTCCATCTGTGTCATCTGAAAGACATTTAAGCCAGCTGCATGTACCATTAAAGAAAGATAGAAAGTGGTCCCCGCCTCTGTCCACATTTCACGTCTCATAGGGTGTGTGTGTGTGTGTGTGTGTGTGAGAGGCGAGGGCGACGATTCACTCGCAGAAGGGACACACTTCTCGTATTCACTCTGTTGTTTTCATCTAGGTAATGTACTGAGTAGAAAGTTCCACGTTTATAGCCTAAATATCATTTTGTTTGACTGAGCTGAATTTTGTATTTTTGAGTTGTGAAAAAAATATATAAAAATTTCAGGTTAAAGGAATCCTCAACAACATAATAATATCACTTTTTTTTTTTTTCCAGTTGTAAATTATGTGCCTGATCATCGAGTGATAGAGACACACATCTTCGGAAAGCGTTTACTCGTTCCTTCATCTTTGGCAAAGAAATCTGTTTTCACTCTGCATTTCATTTAAAACGGTTGTCAAAAGAAAAAGAAAAAGCAGGTGACTAAAATATTGTTTTTAAAATCAAAGGCAAAACATTCCCGTCATTTTCCAGAAAGTTAAAATAATTTGTCAGTGAATGATTTTAATGAAGTCAAAGTTAAATGAAACGTGTCACTGTTTCCTCGCCAAAAATGAAAAAAAAGTAAAGCTTTATTTCTTTTATACTACAGCAACTTGCCAACAATTAAGCTTTTTTTTTTGTGACATTTAATGCAAAAGTTCCTTCCTAATCTATTAAGTGACATCAGCTTTAAACAGTCGCAAAACTGTAGACTCCTCTGTTAGAAAGCGCTGAAACTGGAGATTCCTTCTACAAACTTTAAAACTAAATGTTTCTCGACAACAACAATTCTTTAAGATGCTCATTATTCACACGATACTAAAAACGAATCAACCTTCTGACCAGTCAGAATCCAGAATTCTCTACGGAGTCTACATGCGCTAGAGGTTTAAGAGTTCTTGTCGAACATTTCAGAAACACAATAATCAGCTAGTTATCTAGGACAGAAAAAAAAGAAAGCATGAGAGAAAAAGAAGGGACAGAGACGGGGGGGGGGGGGGGGGGGGG
>JAOVVA010000004.1:2015473-2016968 GCA_028565275.1 Leiocassis micropogon | reverse complement strand
CACACACACACACACACACACAGACCCGAGGCAAGAATCGAACGCTCCACCATGTAGGTGCGAAGCCGCAGCGGTAACCACTACTCCACCTTAACATTAGGACAAAAATCATTACTAAGTATTCTGTATGGTCTGGTACAGGAGGAGGTCCATGTCAAGGCGGGGGCTGGGGGGGGGCTTCCTCAGGTACCACACTGAGTGAAAGCACATTAAGTTACCCCATCTGAAGGCACATACTACAAGAGCTTCTCTATATTCACTTCATTGTCAATTGTTTGAATAAATGAATGCTCTTTTGTGTTATTTTTTGTAGACACAACTTTTTTTTTTTTTTTTTTTTTAAGTAAAATGTTCTTGACTTTTAGATAAAGTTAGACTTGGAATAAGTTTTATACCTTAGGTTTGGTTGAAGTTTTTATTACAAAATAATCAAATATAAATTTGTAAGTAATCAGTTTTCAAGCTAATGACGTAAGGACAATAAGCAGACTCTTATTCTTTACACAAAATGTCTTCTAATTCTCTATTATTGAAGCCCTTTCACTGTTATAAATTTGTGTAACAAACAGTGTTGTATTTCTGAAGTGACTTTGTTTTTGAATATCACAATATCATCATCAATATAAAGTGAAAAGAAGAAAAAAAAACAACAGAAAAGATTTTCTTCTTCTTTTTCTTCTTGAGATCATCAAAAAATGGCTGATGAAGATTTCCAAATATTTCATGATGTATAGTTTGAGGGGTTTTGTGAACCATTGATTCAGATTCACTGATTATATTTAAGGTAAAGTTTTAATAAAGTGCTTATTAATGTAAAGTGAAGGTTAAATAAACTGCTTTCTAAGTATGTTCTATTTATGTTTTTGGTCACCATTATCTGACATTTAGCGAATGATGCTCCTCTAAATAAAAGAAAATAAAGCATTTGCACTCAATAACCCTAGGACATCTCGCATCTTTCCTTCTCTCATCCAGAGCCTTGCACATGATTGAACTCATACACCCGACATGTCAAAGCTCGTCCTGACGGCGTGTTTTTGAGCGAACGTTACACAGCCTCCCGTGTCGTTCACGGGGCGCCTTCAGGACACCCCCTCAAACCCAATGGCACCCCGTGAGGAGGTGTGTAATGAGTGTCGGCAGAGGGCTGCTTAATAACGGCTGAAGAGACGCATTCGTGTCGGTGGTGTTGCTTCCCAAGCTGAGAGTTGACAAGATTTCACCCCCTCAGCCTCGGGCCAGGATTAGCAAGAGAGAGAGAGAGAGAGAGAAAGAGAGTGAGAGAGAGAGAGCGTCTGGCATTACAAAGCCAGCGGTAATGCAAAATCATTTTCATATTAACCTCGCCTCCCTAGCCTCGGCCCAACAGTGGACAGGCCTGCGCTCAAATTATCCTCAATTACAGAGCGAAGGCCAGGCAAGGGGACGGCTCCTAACCTTCACCATCTGTTAGGTTCAAAACTGCAGAGGCCACTAGGCCCCGCCTGCCTCCTGC
>JAOVVA010000004.1:2005473-2010473 GCA_028565275.1 Leiocassis micropogon | reverse complement strand
AAGTAGCTCATTAATGACTAATTATGTCAAGTAATTGTTCTTAATTGTTCTGAACATGCATGTTAATGCAACATGTTAATGCATTGACGCGACCGGAAACAACTAAAACAGCGATTTAAAAAAGACGTGTTTAGACTTGTGTAACTTCGGCAGCGGCTGTTCTATTTTCACTATTTAAAAATATATATACTAACGATAAAAAAGATCAGAGAGACAGAGAGAATAAGAGAAGACGACCAGGTAAACAATAATATTTGGAATACCTTTTCGAAGAAAGTTTTTATTTCATATCCCGTTATTTACGGAATAAAAACCCAGCTCACTAATTTGTATTCTTTAATTGTGAAACTTATTTTTATATAGGTTAAAAAAAATAACTCTTTTTTGTTTCCAAATAAGGTAATATAATAAAAAATAAAGTCGCGTGTAAAATTTATAAATAATAATATTAATCCGCTTTAATGCGTTCAAAGTCGCCAAATTCGGCATTGTAGTGCAACAGCTAGAAGTCTAACATCGACAAATGGTAAACGATAAATGGCAAAAGCCATGTATTAGAATAAGTAAGCTATATACAAACGAAATCATTATTTAAATAAATAATAAATAAATAAAATAAAATGTACTATTTAAACCGCACAATGCGGAAAAAAAAAGAATTAAATAATATTTTGTAATAATTAAAAAGTCAATGATTAAAAGTAGTTTAGTTTAACACCTCACGTGAATTTTTTAAAATAATAATTTAATTAAATAATTTAGTATACAGTCTTTGTGCAGTTTATTTATAGAAAGTGTTTAAAAATTATATCACACTAATTAATTAATTAATAATAAATGTTTAGATTTTGAATTTCAGAATATGGAGTGCAGACTTTTAACTGTTTCATAAACTCATGCATTAATAAAAAGAAAAGCAAAAAGCAGAAAAGATAGATAGATAGATAGATAGATAGATAGATAGATAGATACTGTAGATAGGACTTTAAACCAGAGTGTAAACTAAATTCAAAATCCATACACACTATCTGTGAACTATTGAATATGATTCACTGACTAATATTCTTTATCTCTAAATCAGATTTATAACTTGCGTACTCAGTGGCTGGCTAAACTCAGAATAAATTATGAAACTTTGCACAAATATAAGTTATCAATAAAAACATTTAAAAATTATTTGTTTATTTTCTTTACCTCTAAACCTAATTCATCACTCACCTGATCACTATTAAAGCTCCACAAAAAATACAAATATTATTTTTAATAATTAATTAGCTGAAATATGACTATTAAAAAAAACTACCAATAATAATTAAAAGTTTTTAAAGTAAATTAATGGCTTGGAGTGAGCTTGATCTTCATGTCTAATCACCTGTTGTATAATGTTATTATTATGAATAATAATAATAATAATAATAATAATACTGTTTCTAGATTAGTTGAAGTAATGTATTATTTAGAAGAAAGGATGAAGAAAATCAGTTTGGAAATCTGTGAGAATAGCACAATGTGTTAAAAAAGGGTTTTGCTATAAAGAAAGGAAACTGACAGGCAGACACAGAGTGTGGCATAAAGGAAGTTACAAAGTGATAGAGGATAAGAGAAAGAGAGAGAGAGAGAGAGAGAGAGAGACAAAGGTGGTCCCAGGTGTCAGCGGTCTTCCCTAAATCCAAGTAATGACATCATTATGGCCTCAGTGCACGGCCGGAGAGAGATCCTCTTTCCTGAGACGCTCCCTTCGTGGGAGACGGGTCAGCGACACGAGCCTCCTCCTGACACATAATTGCTGATATTGATTATAGGTTATCATACGCTGCCAGCTATTTGTAAGATAATGCCGGAGGGGTTAATTTGTTAGCCATTAACCTCACGGGCCCAGCTCTGTGTGCAGGCGAATTAAGTTTAAAACAAGTCCAGGATGGGTTTCGCTCTGGTTCAAGGCTGTAAATGGATGCATAATGCGGTTACAAAGCAGCACCAGAAGAACGAAGGAGCAGAGGAGCGAACACAGGTACGGCGTAAACGATGCAGAGAGACTTCTCGGCGCGCTCACAGAAAACTTTCCCAGCAAGCAATTTGTGCAGAGCGAAAACCAAATGGTAAAACAAAGCACTGTGATGTTTAAATAAATTTTATAGAAGAGACACGTCAGTATAAACGTCACAACGTAAGCAATCGGAAGTCAGTGTTGTGACGTCAGTAGGGTGGGGTGGGGAAAAGTCCACAGCCAGCTTTATTAGGAGTTGTGTTAAGTGACAAAACAAAGAAAAACCAAAACAATAAATAAAAAAAGAGGCAAGAAATGCATAATTAAATATAAAAAACAGTGTGTAAATAGGAATTTTTAAATAATAAAAGTACATTTTTTAAAGTACATTTTCTATATTATTGATTAAAAATATTTGTATATTTTAAGAAAATTTCTCTAATTTTTAAAATTCCTAACACAACTTCTGATTTTAATATTAAAAGAAAGATTTTTTTGTTATTGTTTGTAAACTTCAACAAATCATATTCGATGGTATTAAATGGTCAAATTTTATTTTAATGCAATAAACAAATTGTTGTTATCATAATAATAATTAACTTTTACCACAATCCAGTAGCACACACATATACAAAACCAGCACACAAATCCACACGATTCGTAAACATTAAGCAAAACAAAACAAACAACATCAAAGTCTGAAAGTTTCACATCAAACAAAATGTTAAAGAATGCTGACTGAACCATCATCATCATCATTATCATCCTCCATCATAATGAGTATAAAAGTCTTTAACAACTAACAAGTTGGCTGGAGGGGGGTGTGTGTGTGTGTGTGTGTGTGTGTGTGTGTGTGTACAGTACCTTGGTGTGTGTGTGTGTGTGTGTGTGTGTGTGTACACAAGTGTGTAAGAGAGAGGGAGATCAATCACAGCAGTACGTGTGGATGCTTTAGGGTGGCGTGTTTTCTAGAGAGAGAAAGTGAGAGTGAGAAGAAATGCAGTACCTGGGTTCCTCTCATCCGCTATTAGTTCTCCTCTCCAACTCCAGTGTTTATCCGACAGCAGGACGTGTGGTCCAGGTTCTCTTCTGACCCCTCGACTAAAAGCTTAAAGCCACACAGAAGAGCAGAGAGAGAGAGAGAGAGAGAGAGAGAGAGAGTCAGAGCCACGGACACTGTGACACCATGACTGATCCATGAGAGATTAATCTCACACACACACACACACACGCCAAGACCCCCAGTATTTTCAACACACACACACACACACACACACACACACACAAGGGCTCTGCAGGGACATTTTTGATTCTCAAGGTCTCACACACACACACACACACACACACACACACACACACACTGCCCAGCAATCACAAAATCATTTCGCATCATAGCATCATTACTAGTAAAAATGGAGAAAAGTAGATGACACAAAAATAAAAAAAACACCCTCCACAAAATAAAAGTGATAGAAGTGATCAGCCTGCATTTCGATGCCGAATTTATTCCAAATAGATTCCCAAAAAACTGGATTTGGGAATAGTGTGTGAAAATGATTTAGCATCCCTTCAGAATAGCATTACCATTCAATTCGCTGGCACACCAAAGCATCTGCTGTGTATTTTAATGCTGGACGTGGAGGGGCAGCTGGAATTGGACAGGCGAATAAAATAAAAAAGAAAAAAGGGGGTCAAAAGTCTAGCCGGGGCGGACAATAGGCAATAAAGCAGGCGTGTGTCTGAGGAAGCGGTCAGTGAAGGCACTGAAGTCACATCAGAAGATATTAGAAACATACAAACATTCAGCTGATGCATGTTTAATATATATATATATATATATATATATATATATATAAAAGATCATAATGTCTAATGTAGGAGGAAAAGTCAAAGAAATTAAATCAGACCTCTAAAATGTATTTCTTTCTTTATCTGATTAAATAAACTTTGTTTATTTTTTATTTGTTTATTTATTTATTTAATTGATTATATATTAAACTAAAAAAAAAAAGGCAGCTGAAGTAATTTCCAGGCATTTTTCAGGATGTGACACACTATACACACTGTAACGTTTTTTTTTTCAAACATATATACATACACTGTATACTGGCTGCATGCGCTCAGTTAAGTTATTTCCTCCACTTTATTTTCGCATTTCATGGGACACCTATAAAAGGATCGGCCTCCCTGCCTCTGGTTTGGAGAAATCCCACTTTTCTAAACCGCCCACACTACCCTCCCTTCCCCCCACCCAATGCTCTGACACCTCGGGGTGAAGGCCACAGCCTGGGCCCGGGCCGAGTCAGCTGGCCGCCTGTATGCAGATGCACCCATATGGCCGTGGCGTTGAGACGGGACAGACCCCCTGTGGGCTGAACTTGACTCCCAGCAGCAGGTCATATGGGAGGACGAGAGGCACGGGGAGAAGCGTGGTTGAACTCTGACCTCCAGACCAACAATAGGCTCAAAGCGTTGGTCTAGGTGATGGGTTAGAGCAGAAAAAAAGGCATCTGATGCTGGAAATAATAGCTTTAGGTTTGTTTGATTGATAAAAGATTCGATAGTGAAGACAAGGACAGGGACATGAGGTATAAAATATTTATAAATGCTGTGGTCAACAGCCTTCTGTCAGTGTTTTTTACATCTGATTCTACTAGTCCCATCATTTGTTACCCATTATCAAGAGTGTAAATTACTTCAGTTTTACTATAATAGTGTATAAATATAGTGTATTTATACATAACATTTACTTCTTTACATTTATATTTAGATCTTGCAAAAATGACTGGAACACCAGGAACATGTCAATGGAAAAGTCTCATGATAAAATCTAATCATTTTAATACAGCATCCAATCATTCCAGTAAAGGTTTCATTTAAACTAAATATCTGGCATCATTTTAGTTGAGCGCTATTTTAGCATCCAATCAGTAAGCATCCTTCAATCATTATAGTAGCGCATCTTGTAATCATTAAAGTAGAGCATCCTGTAATCATTACAGTAGAGCATCCT
>JAOVVA010000004.1:1980575-1997665 GCA_028565275.1 Leiocassis micropogon | reverse complement strand
TGATCTCCTCTGTTATATGGACGCCTGTTCTTTATCTTCCAGATGTTGCTTCTTTGCATTGCTTTTTTTTTGTGTATTTTTCGGTCTTTTTCTTTTTAAGATGAAACAGCGAAACGAGAGCAGAGGCAGCACTAGTGATAGATGGCTCAGCGCTCTAACACTTTATCCAATCCAGCACAGATTTCATCCAATAAAGAATCACTTGTGCACTCTCAAACTAAATGGAAGTCAGGCAGCGAAGAGAAAAAAGGGAGCTGCCGTGTGTTTCTGAGCTGCGAAAATCAAATTTTCTTAAAGCTGCCGCAGCGGCGGCTCACAGGGAACGCAGCAACAGCCATGACTGGCCAGGGCCACAGCCATCTGCACACACAATTTAATCCATCACAGAGCTCCTGACACCATATCAATCACGCTTTCATCAGCACTGCACCCCTGCAAAAGAAAAAATATATATATTTCCATCCCTCAGCCAGTGAGTGAACCCCCCACTGACCAGAGCCAGGAGGGAGGAAGGAGCAGGTCCTCCCCCTCCACTGTAGTCCTGATGGACCGACCCGGACTGGACCAAACCAGACTTAAGAGAACCGCATTGTGGTCTACCTTCTCACACACTACTTACTCACTCACACACACACACACACACAAACTTGAGAAATCTCATCACGGGAATTTCAGCATTGCAACTGAAATTGTCAAAATATTTCCTCGATTTCATGAGGCCGTTGTTTTCTGATTTGCGATCACTTCCACAAATGGCCTTCACAGAAAACAACACACACATGTTATATTTGTTATAATTTGTTGCATTTCATACAGATGATAAATTCCAATGCCAAGTGAAAATTTGTAAATTATGTGGTCATGAAAAAAAAGATTAAAGATTATTTAAAAAAAAAACACATACCTGAAAGTGTCACATGTGAAAAAACTGAATGACTGAGAATAAAAAAAACATCACATGTGACTGAAAAAAAAACCTCACTAAATCACTAAAATTATATAAATAACAAAATAATAAATGATCAGAAAAAAAAACAATCAATGATAAATTAATAAATCTTTAAAAAGTTTAGCTGAATGTAAACAACAGTCATGAATCATGGGTAAGAGTCATGTGTTAAAATGAATAAATAGCTAAAAATAGAAGTATTTTTTCAAATAAACAAATGGCAATTAGTTACAAAAACTGCTGTGAAAATAAATTAATAGTTAAAAATAAGTTAAAAATAAGTATGTAAAATATATTAATATCTTGAAATGACACAAATAAATAAGTTGCTGCAATAAATGACATGGAAATAAATAAATTCTTGAAAACCTGAAGTGAAAATAAACTAATTGCTGCCAAAAAAAAAAAAAAATGAAACTCTAAAAAAATGACAGTAGCTATAAAAAAAAGGGGGGGGGGGGCGGTAAATTAATGACTACAAAAATGCTGAAAAGGGAACATAAAAAAATTATTAATTCTTGAAAAAGTCCTGAACGAAATTGCTGACAAAATGTGAAAATTTTTACTTAAAAAATTGATGTGAAAATAGATGAATTGCCATAAAACCGACATGAAAACAAGCGAATTGCAAAAATAAATGAATCGTTGAAAATCATTGAAAAATTGCAGAATGAATGGCATGAATATAAATTAATCGTGTGGAAGCATCATATGAAATAGAAAGTGATCTAAATGTAAAACAAATCAAATAATTTTGAGGGAAAAAAATCACATGCGAATGTAAATAAATCACTTTTAAAATCTCAATTTATGAATAAATGAATTACCAAAAAAAGGCACGCAGAGGCAGTGTATAATTTACATTCTCTTTCAGTTTTAGTTCAAATCATGATTTGTACTGAAATATTTTAACCTATCATTGTTTAAAAAAAGAACACAACCTGTATATCGATAATCTTGAGCACATATCAACCCACACACACACACACACACACACACGCACACACACAATCTTGCTTGCGTCTTCCCCCTCAACCCTCAGTACAGAACCCCTCCCGTGGTGGTGCTTGTGGTTGTGCTTTGTTCCGGGAACATGTGCACCATCGCTGTCTTTGCATCCCACAGGCTCTGGCTCCAGTGGCCTTTAATTTATAATTCATAGAGGCCGCTTTTATATGGGACCTTGGTCTACCTGATACCCTTCCACATAGACATGTCCCGGGATAGGGAGGGGTGGGGGTGCGAATGTGTAGAGGTGCGCTGATGTGTGCGTGCGTTATTACTCGTGGGGGCAGCCATGACGGTTCTGATGACACCGGTATCTAGACTGACCCTAATGATCCTGTGGTGCAGTTCTGGTTCATGTTTTTTGGCTGTCTGGGTAGGGCTGAGAGGATGGAACCATAGTGCCATTTTGTTGTTTTTTTTTGTCAGGATCACCCTTTCTTCTTTGAATGAAAGAAAGAATAAAAAGAACGAGTGCCGGCAATGCACTCATGACCCCAGCATGGGCTGTGGGTGCTGCAGGCTGCAGGCCTGACCTGACTCCATCCTCCATCCTCCATCAGCGCTTCATGCTCTAGTGGTATCTTGAACTCGCCCCCCAATTCCCAACTACTGACTCCTGACTCCCACCTCCCTCTGCGGCGGGTCTTGTCCGATTGCCAGCGGCGGGTTAAACGATGAGTTCAAGATGCATGGATTATCATTGTTGTTGCTAAGTACTCCGGAGTAAATTTTGCAAACGGAGCCGCAACTTATTATCATATCAATGCGCACGGGGCAAAGAACGATGGAGGGAGTGATGGAGGGAGAAAGAGAATGAACCAACGGGGAAACAGAACAGCAAGCATGTGGCTAAGCTCAGACCATCATCCAACAACAAACATGTCGCCTCCCCCTCCTTTGTGTCATCTTTTTACTGGATCCACTACTGCATTAGGCTAATAAAGAGAAGAAACAGAATGGAAAATTTGTTAGGAAGGGGGTTTGTGTGTGTGTGTGTGTGTGTGTGTGTGGACTGGCATACACAGTTCACTGTCAAATCACTGGGCATACCCTGGATTAGCAGAGTTGTAGCGTGGCTCTGCACTCCACAGAGATCATTTAGGCAATTACCAAGAACAAAGACGGGAGCCGTGTCGAACATCTCCACTTCAAAGGCCTGCACCAGGCGAACAGTTACTGCACACTGGTCAATTTCCATAAACACACACACGCACACACACACACACACACACACACACACATGCCCTCCAGCTTCATACCACAATCACCACCCCAGCTTGCTGATTCTTTTCTTCTTCTTCTTCTACTTCTTCTTCATGCCTGCAGGCATTTTAGCAGCACTAATGAACACAAGCTATAACACACACTCAAACACACACTTCTGCCCATCATGACAGGTCTGTGATACACTTTCCGTCCGTAAGCATTCCAACAACACCAACACGACCTTTATCACTTTATCATTCTTTTTTTCTCACTATAAATTTCTCCTAACAATCTTGGATTAAAACATAAACAGTGTGAATTTAGATTTTATCTGCAGAGAATTAAATTAATTAAAAAGGTAAAGTGTATACCAGAATTCCTGTTTCATAAAAAAATAATTGTTAAAAATTATATGACAGAGACCTGCCAAAGCACCAGCTAACAGATTATAAATATCAATGCATCACAATGCCATCTGCTATGTCCAGCTGATCGAACCCTTCGCTGCGTTTTCATTATACAGTGAGATTGGACTTCGTTTGGATTTATAGAGAGAAATAAAACACACAGCCTAAATTATTTATTTATGTATTCATTTATTTATTGGAATAAAAGGCCTCAATTCTGATGTTTGAAAATTCTGGTTTAGTTAATTCTTGTTTTTGTTAGTAGTTTGTTTAGATTAGTGTAGTTCCAGTTAGTTTAGTTTCATTTATTTTCGTCTAAATGTATTCAGTTTCATTATTTTTATAAAATTGTATTTAGTTTAACTGAATTTAGTTTTATGTAGTTTAATTTTATGCAATTTGTTTATTATAAAATTTAACAGTTTAATTTAGTTTAGTTTGGTTTCATGGAGTTTAGTTCCATTTAGTTTTGTTAAGTTTTATGTAGTTTAATATAGTTTAATTTAAGTTTAATTAGTTTAACTTAGTGTGATTTAATTTAGTTTATTTTTATTTTATGCAATTGAGTTTAGTTTAGGGTAGTTTAATTTAGTTAACTTTCATGTCATTTAATTAAGTAAAGTTAGATTTATAAAATTTCATTTAGGTTACTTTAGTTTTAGTTTAGTTTTATATAGGTCAAACTTGTTGAGCAATCCAGATTGTTTACTTTACATATTTTTCATTTATTTAGGTTTATGTAGTTTAATTATTATAGTATTAAATATTATAGTAGTGGATTATTTCAGTTAATTTGTACTGCAGTTTATATATATATATATATTGTTTAACTTAGTTTATTTCATTTAGTTTAGCTTAGCTAGGTATTAATTAATTTAGTTTTGTTAGTTTTATATAATTTAACTTAGTTTCATGCAGTTTAGTTGAATTCAGGGTAATTTAATTTGTGGTAGTTCGTTTTAATTATGCTCTATATTGTTTAATTTGTTTAGGTTAATTCAGCTTAGTTTTAAGTTATTTAATGTAGTTTAGCTAGTTTAATTTATTAGAGTTTCCTGTAATTGGAGAACCCGAAAGAAACCCACCAAGCACAGAGAGAACATGCCAACTCCATACACACAGAGACGGGAATCAAGCCTGGCTGGGAATCAAACCCGGACCCTGCAGGTGCAAGGCGACAGTGCTAACCACTACACCACCGTGCCACCGAATTAATTTTAGTTTAGTTTTATTTGGTTCAATTGTATTGTTTTAGTCTTTGTGAAGTTTTGATTAGTTTAGCTTAGTTTCACATTTTATATGTATGTTTAATTTAGTATAGTTTAGTTAATTTGGTTTAGTTTAGTTTAAACTAGTTTACTTTTCTTTAAGTTTGTTTAGTTTAATTTCAAGGATTAGGTTATTTCATTTTAATTTAGTTCAGTTGAACTTTTTGCAATTTAGTTTACTTTATTGTGGTTTAACTGGCTTGAGGCTTTGAATCTCACCTCTGGTCTGTATTTGTGGAATTCCCATGCTTGGTGGGTTTCCTCTGGGTTCCCTGGTTTCCTTCTACAGTTCAAAGAAATGCGCTGTAGGCTGATTAATATTTGCCTTTAGGGTAGGATTAAGTATGTGAGTTTGTTTGCTTTTGCCCTGTGATAGATTGGAACCCCATTCTGGATGTAACCTGCCTCGTGCCCCAAGTTCCCTGTGAATTTCATTTTGTTTAGTTTAGGTAATATAATTTAGTTTAGATTAGTTTAATTGGGTGTAATTTAGATTAGTTTAGATTCAGTTTTGTTTAGATTAGTTTCATTAGCTTACTTTAGTTTAGATTAGTTTAACATATGTTCATTTAGATTAGTTTAGTTTTGCTATTAATAAAATAACAAAGCTCTGAACAACAACATGACTCAATTTGAACCTGGGACCTTCCAAACCATAGTCCAATGCCTTAACCACTGAGCTACCCCTGTAGCTTATCGTATCATTAGCAAGCAATAATGTAGCTGCGGTTTCAAAAACTAGCGAAAGTACAATTTAAAGTTTTCTTCATCTCTGGGGCAAATAGGTACAGTACAACCTGCTAAATCTAAAAAAAAATTAAAGGATTAATCTTAAGCAAGGTTTCATAAAAAAAAAAACTACCTAAATTACTTTGTTTATTCTAGTCAAACTAGGACTGTTGGTTGTACAGAATAACAGAACACAGTTATGAGAGTAAAATCTCCTTTTCTTTCCCTTGATAATCTCCCGATACACTAATGCACATCCCAGTGTTTCACTAGTGCTTGGATACCATCAAGGTAGAAAGTTCTTTCAGAATGCAGGAGCCAAGATCGGACTGCCTGCTTCAAGTCTAAAATTCTGGCCTTTCAGGAATTCCTTTAATAGCACAAACGTGAAAATGGCTTGGAGCTAGATCAGGACTGTATGTGGGTACAGTATCCGAGCTCCTGTAACATGCAAGTGGTGTTGGTGAATGATTGTGTGTACAGTTCCCACAGATACTGCAACTGCAAGTTGGTCACAAGTTATACATTACAAGCATCAGCCATTCCAATTGCTGAATGTTCATGGGAACAACTGCAGTGGGCTCCGAGCCACCATGGCCAGGATTGTCATTCACATACATACATACATACATACCACCTTTTTTCAAACACTTGCACCATTCAAATGTTTTACTGCAGTCTCGTCACCGTACTGTGCTTGAAGTCTTCTGTAAATGTCACTCGGTTTTACACCTTCATTCACCAGAAATTTCATCATAAGTCCTGTTTGCCTTGAACACCCCTCATATTATTATCGGTTTAATTAATGAAGCATTCATTTATTTATCACTTTCCCACTTTTGTTCACGGAGTAGTCAAAACCGCTCACCTTTAAGCCATTTTTAAAAAGTTATTTGGCGTTTTGTTTTATGAGCTGTATAAATACTCCATATAATTCTCCATATGAGAAGCATCCTGTCTCTTCTACAGACCACAACATGACTCTATTTACCAGTTTGAAACCTAGAACAGGAAATGACCTGACAGTATCAACCAATCACATTATTTAGAGTCCAGTTCAATACTGGATTGCTTTCACACGCAGTAAGGAATCCTTAAAGATTTTAGAACCCTGTAACAGTGTCTGTGTGGAAAAAAGGCTCCAAGAAGAACCTGACTGTAGAAGAAAATAATGTTGAATAATGAATAATCTAACTCATCCTTAAAATATTGATGTGCGAGCAGTTCTGTCTGAATTGTTCTGTTAAGAGTTCTTTGGTTGTATTCATTAAGTATGAACACCTACTGTAAAGGTTCTATTATACAGAACGTTACGACAGCTTGTTTCCAGGGTGTAGAACCTATTGTGGAGGGCTAAGCACACTTTGTTAAACAAGAAAAAGCTTTGATATAAAATTATTAAGAGATGGAATTTTTCCTTTAAAAGCTTTTGTTAAATTTTGTGGAATAGTGTTTTGCAATTATGCGTTGGAGTGACTTTAAGGGTGGTGGCGGTGACGGCTCAGGCGGCTAAGGTTAAAGGTTGTTGATTTGAGGATCCTGCTATTGGTGGGTTGTCCCATCCCATACTATCCAACCACTACATGCAATGCTGGTCCAAAGCCCAGTTAAAAAAAAAGAAGAGTTGTGTCAGGAAGGGCATCTGGCGTAAGTGCATCCGGTGTAACTTGCCGCTGTGGCAACCCCTTAAAAAAAGAAAGTGTATTTATGCAGTGGAATGACTTTTACATTAAGAGTCATTCAGTTGTTCCTTTTGAGGAAATGTGACCGACGTCAGGAAGGCCACCAGTTAAACACAGACAGGTGATGGGTGTCAAAACATTCTCTCTATATTGTCAGTAAAAAAGAGCATATTTAGGATTTTGTCATTTATGTCCTGCACATCAAAAGAACGAAAGTCATTAACATGTACATGATATGAAAACCCAGAAACAGACATACGATAGGAAGCATCTTAGCATTTTCCGGTTAGAAAAAAGTGTTCCTTACCATATAAGGAATGAGGAAACAACAAGGGAATTGTTTAATGTACATACGACATAGAACAAAGAGAGAACTAAGAGATAGAGACATGGGAAAGAGTGTTTTCGTATCAGATGCTAAGAAGTCTTACTTAAAAGACGAACCACAAAATACAAGCTTTTGTGGTTTTGTTCCTATTGTATGGATGAGGAAAAAAAGAATTTTGGAAAAATAAAAATGAAGTCGAAGGCCACCTTGACCTTGACATGATGAGAACCCACTCCTTTTAAGAAGCTTGCAAATTACAGACCTCGGTTGTTTAGCAGCTCAGGAAGATGGATGATGTACCTCGGAGACGTAGACTCCATAACCAGTGGACCTTCTCTGTCCCTGTTTCTCACTTTATCCTCTCATCATAACATTTTAAAGATCCGAGACAAACATACAAGAAACCAGATCTTCCACTCAGGCTTGGGTTTCGACCAAACATAGATGCTAATCATACACAATAAATTATTCACATACAGCAAAATCAGACTTTGCTCAACATTTATTGATAAAGGATGGCCAGTCCGGGGTCAGGACACTGACATGGGTATTGATATGACCTGTCGGAGTCAAGACATAACTCCTGGGGCTAAAAGAAAGAAATAGAGGGAATGGATATGAGAAACATCCTACTAACACAGAAGTAATAAATATATTTCTGAGTAACTTATAGTTTGTTTTGTGTGGGCGTGGCTAATAAGCAGCCAAATTGTAAACACATAAAATGTACAGCTTACCATTTTATTCAATCACATGTTTGATTAGAAACATATTTAAATTTGTTTTGCCCTTATGCATTAATTTTTATACAGTATATTACATAAATTAGCAACACAAGCTAACTCTTCTTGTTGTGTACTTTTAGGCGTGGCACTAATGATCTCTTTTACTTCATTTATTAGCTTTATTTTGCTACATAATATACTTTATTTTTGGCATTTAGCATAAGGTTGTATTTACAGTAACAAGATGAAACCTTGCTTAAGATGAAAATGTTTTTTTCTTTTTATTATAAAATTTTTTACACTTAGCAGGTTGTACCTATTTGGCCGAGAGATGAAGCAAACTTTGATTTAACTGTTGCTAGTTTTGAAATTGCAGCTACATTGTTGCTTGCTAATAATAAGATAAGCTACAGGGGTTATGGCACTAGACTACGGTTTGGAAGGTTTAAACCCCACGACCACCAAGTTGCCACTTTTGGGCCCTTGAGCAAGGCCCTTAACCCTCAACTGCTCAGATGTGTAATGAGATAAAAATGAAAGTCGCTGTGGATATGGGCATCTGCCAAACGCTGTAAATGTAAATAAGAGATCACAGACGGACAAGGTGCCAATTCATTGCAGGAGACACTCTCTCACTCAAAATGGGCAATTTGGGAATGCAACTTAGCCTACTCTTAGCCATGTCTTTGGACTGTGGAAGGTAACTGGAGTTCCCAGAGGAATCCTGCCAAACATGTGGAGAACATGCAAACTCCATGCACACAGAACTGAGGATGTAACTGTAGCTTTAAAAACAAATAAATAATTTCATTCATTTCTTACTCAGAGAGAACATTAACTTCCTAATTAACAGAGCTACGTTGCAATACTGAGGATATTACTGGTTAGCCAGTACAGTGGAAACTTGGATTATGAGCTTAATTTGTTCTAGAAGCAGGCTCAAATTTCAAAACACTTGTAAACCAAATAGATTTTCCCATAAAAAATAATGGAAACTCAAATTATTTGTTCCACAGCCCAAAAAAAACAAATTAACCTGCACTTTACCTTATTTTTTTTACGTAAAAATAAATCCCGACAGATAAGTGTTTTCGTTTGTGTGCGCAGGCGCTGTGTACGTGTATATGTGTGTGTGTGTGTGTGTGTGTGTGTGTGTGTGTGTGTGTGTGTGAATTTTATCACACACACGCACACACAATGGAAACACTGTTTTATCGGAAAAATAAACAAGAAATCTCTCTGATGACACCCGATTGAGTGACGCACTAACGGAATCACTGCTGTAAAGTAAAAATAAAATAAATTAACCTGAACTTTACCTTTGAAAAGAATCGCGACAGAGCAGTGTTTCTGTGTAGAGCAGAGAGAAAGAGTGTGTGTGTCTGTGAAGGCGAAAGTAGGAGGGTCTCTGAGTGTGTGTGTGTGTGTGTGTGTATGTGGCACGGTGTCCAATGCTGATACAGAGAGAGAAAATGGATCTTTAACCTCTCTAATGAGACTTGCTTTTGTTTTACACGCACTGTACACACACACATACAGACGCAAAATAAAATATGTTTTACGCACACACACACGTGGTCACAGTGTTATACAGTAGTACACAGTACATGCGTGCACGGATGTTGATTATACCAGTAAGAGACACGCACTAAGATCCAGCAGGGGAGACGATTACCCACAATTCCGCAGCGCAAGAGAAAGAAAAACCATTGGTTCAGTTGTGATCACATGACGCTCGGCGTTAATACAAGAAGCGCATGCGTGTCACATGATACTCGGTACTCGTAAACCAAGACTTGTTCGTTTCTAAGTCAAAATTTATAAAAAAAATCTTTGCTCGTCTTGCGGAACACTCGCAAACCCCGTTACTCGCAATCTGAGGTTTCACTGTGCTACTGTATCTAAGAATGTTGCTCGTCCAATCTCAAGGAGATTGTGATTCTGAATCCCGGGTGATGCTGTAGTCTCCCGCCTCCGGGGGCCTAGAGAGAGCTGATTGGCCGAGCTTTCTCAGAGGGGAGGGATGTGAGCCACTTGGCGCTTTCACATCAATCACAGGGGTCTGTGAACTCATGCAAGCGGAAGGAGCAGATAGCGCTGTCCTCTGAGTGTGTGACAACCATAACAACCGCAGTTTGAAAAGACTCTTGTGCATGTGTTAGCCTTCGCCCTCCCTGGTTGGTAGTTGTAGCCTTGATGTGGGAATTGGCTACGATTAAATTAGGAAGAAAATTGGGAAAAACAAAAGATTGCTTTGGTGACACTGTGCTTGTCATGTGACCCAGACAGCACAAACTAATTTATAACATCAAATGTGATATCGGGCCTGAGCAGAGGCAGCAGGTAGAGGCGGAGGTTTTAGAAAAAGTGTGTGTGTGTGTGTGTGTTAATAAATTGGGTAAAAAACATATCCAATTTAAAATTAAATAAAAAAATAAATACAAAATTTTAAATCCACAAGAAAAATATTGGGATGAATGATGAAAAATAATAATATAAATGAGCGATATCATCCTACGCCATGCAATCCAGCACCATCTTTTTACTCCCTCTTAAAAGCAGTTAATATGAGCCTGAACATACAGATATATTAAAGCGGCACATTCTCGTTATAATTATTAATACTAATATGGAGAGGGACGGACTGCCTGGGTGCTCACACTCCTCATAATGGTAACTTCATGAGACATCTTTCCTTTTTTAATTATTTTTTAATTTTTTATCTTTGGTGTTTTATTCCAGGTGACTGGAGTTGTATTACTCTCGAATCGAGCTGATAATAATAATAATAGAATAATGCATTCTTTACATTTATTAAATTCACACGTAAAAATGTAATCAGCCAGGCCTACACTTCTCATACACAGACACACACACACACACACACACACCAAGCGTGCAGTAGGATCAGCGCTTGCTCGGTGTCGGTTAAAATTGGCCGGCGTATGTTTGGAGTCGGAGATACGAAAATGTTTAAATCTTTAATAAAACGATGAGGATGAAATATCAGACATCATCTACCAGACATGAGGGACGGGGCATTTATATTGTGTCATCCAAAAACCTGTGTGTGTGTGTGTGTGTGTGTGTGCGTGCTATAAGGTTGCAAATTGTTCTATGATGACATTATTATTATTTGAAATATTCCTAGGTACAAAAGCACCAGGGGCCATTTTCATTCACCAGACAGCCATCTCTCTCTCTCTCTCTCTCTCTCTCTCTCTCTCTTCCTCTGTGTGTATGTTTTAACTACAAATTCTCACCCTTTTGCTCTGTTATTAATGGTGGTTTATTTCTCAAAATAACAAAAAAGTTCCTTTAGGGTGGAGAATGATTCTGGCAAAATGGCGTATCACTTAAGAAAAGAAAAACAAACTAAGGGCAAAGAAAAAAAAAATGAGACCATTCTTCATCTTTAACTTATTATAAAAGCATCATTATGGTGCATCCTTGTTCATATGTGTGTGTGTGTGTGTGTGTGTGTGTCTGTGCGTGACTCGCCTAATAAGCTTTGCTTTCGCTGGGCATGTACGGGAATATTGGAGCGGTTTGATGAAAAATTACCACGGCCATTATGTGTAGTTATCATAATAGCTTGCTTGCCATAGACAATGGACGTCTTTTGTGGGGGAATTTCTAATGTTCTGGCAATCCAGGCATTTAGAGGTAAATGAGGAAGGTCATCAGCCACGGGATGGAGGGAAAAAAAAGGATAGCTAGATAGAGAGAAAGAGGGAAATGTGGAGCGTTGGAGCGCTCGAGCCAGCATGAGGTGACGTGAGACAATTAGTCCAGGGAGACACTACGCTGTGGCCTAATGGCGCACGATAGCCGCAGTAAATTCATCAGATTTGACACGGCAGAAAAGATGCATTGCTCCTGACAAGCACAAGTTTTAGAAATGCACAAACTACGGTGGCTTATGAGTGCCAAAAAAGCCAACAGAAATCAGTAAATAGAGTTTCGAGACCTGACCTCCATCTAAAAATCCACACAAAACACCCTCGTAACAAGGAACTCCTACTGGGGATTCAGAGTTCCTAAACATGGCTGCTCAGAACATCAGAACTAAACAAAGTAATAACTTTAAAGGGGACCTATTACGAAAATGACTTTTGGATTATTTATAGACTTTCACGTGCGCCTTAAACACAGACAAAATATACATTCTTTTATTTTTTTTGCCCAAGAATGTACACAAACGCATTATTCAAATGTCCTGCCTTGTATGACATCATTCCAGATAGGAAGAAAAAAGGTATGTCCAGGGAAGGGGGAGGGGCTATTTGGGACAATTTGCATAACCCCTCCTCTGACGCAAGTGCTGGGAATCGGTTTCGGGGAAGTCCAAGAAAAGGAGGTTTAAACTCAATAAACGCGATGTGTCGCTTAACATACACGATATGTTCTGTGAAATTGGATATCATGTTATATACTTATAAAAATTTTGTGGAATCCTGTAGTATAACCACTGTGGTGTAGCAGAAAAATAACATTATTAAACTTAAAGTATGCACGAGCGGTTCGTGTACGAGAGGCATGAGATGCACATGCTGTGTGTGGAAAGCTGATAGCGAACTGTGATACCGGAGTGAAACCAAAAATGACAGAGACGAAGTTTTAATATCGTTATATAAACTGCTTCTCCATGAGCGTCAACAATCTTTGTAATTTAGAAAGGTTTTGTGTACAACAAAACTCAACACTTTTTCCTTGATCTAATTTGCAGCCAGTACAAAATCTAAATTAAAACTCAACTGACATATTGATAAAAAACAGCTGCAGGCTGATTTATCCATTGTGATAAAACCTGTACGATGGAGTTACGGTATAGCTTTTTTTTTTTTTTTTTGCAAAATCACCCAAAATTCATACCGATATCACCTTAAGGATTTTGTCACAACATTTTGGCATTTATGCTTTTAAATCCCCTTCGTAAAATTCACAAAACATTCTCTATCCATTTGCAATACTTCTTGTTTTATTTATTTATTTTTTTCTTAAAACAGCAAAAAAAAAAATGGATTTATCTCATTTTGCTGTCAAACCTTTCAAAAGTAAACCATAATTACAGAAAAGTTCAGTAATGTCTTAGGCCATGTCCACACGTAGCCAGGTATTTTTTAAAACTGAGATTTTTCTCAGCAGTTTTCGCCTTTAGTTCACATGCAAACACAGTTTTGGTCGTTGAAAACGGAGCTTTTGGAAAACTCTGTCCAAAGTGAAGATTTTCCAAAACTCAGTTTTCAGTGGTGTTGTGTGGATGGGGGGGAAACAGAGATTTTGGCTTGTAACGTATGTAATCGTCTGTGAGTGTCTTGATTTGACGTCAGTTTTGTTTATGAGGATATTTTGTGCAGTAGTGGACGTAGTGGGCGTACGTACACGTAACACGGGGAGTGACTGTGTTAACGTTGCGTACTGGACTTTTTACATGCGTGTACATACACGCGCAGTTACTCACACATTATGTTAATGAACAGAGGTGCCTGAATGTACTCACTGCTGCTACATACTGTACAAAACTTTTACGACACAGACCCCGCAGACAGCGACGGCGGTTTTGGGACGGGACCCGTCTGACAACAGGTAATGACGTTTTGTCTAGGCTTCTGATAGGCCCCCTGTTGATTTGTAATGCCACCATTACTGTATATTCATGACAGTATTTTACCGTTACCAAACCTGAGCCCCAAAGGGGTTTGTGTTTGCTTATAATAGTCATTAAAATCAAAGGGACATAAAAATTATTCAGCTATTCAGACTTTTATTTAAAAAAAAAGAGATCTTACTTCCAACATGCATTTTCTAATTGTTTGCGATCTAATCCTGTAAAACAATAAATCAGATTTTGGTGAAGAGTTTGCATTCAAGATAATGTTTGTGATATACCTGTGAAAATATTATTAAATACCAAGTTAAATATAATATGCATCAAAATGATGCACGTTTCATTTGGGTAGAAAAACTTACAAAAAATATAAAATCTGGACAAACAGATGCTCTTAATCTAAATATTGAAAAATACATTAGGAGTAAAAACACTCACTCACTTGTTGTCTATACTGCTTTATCCTGTATCCTGGAGTCTATCCCAGGAGACTTAGGGCATGAGGGTGGTGTACACCCTGGAAAGGGTGGCAATCCATCACAGGGCACACACACACACTCACATGCTCATTCACACACTGTGGGCATACTGGGGACACCAATTAATCTAATCTGCATGTCTTTGGATTGTGGGAGGAAACCGGAGAACCGGGAGGAAACCCACCAAGAATGGGGAGAACATCCAAACTCCACACACACAGACCCCGAGGCGGGAATTGAACCCTGCTAGCCACTAGGCCACCATGCTGCCAGGAATAAAAAAAAATATTAAATCTTTCCACAAAGATGGTCCTGTCCTCGGCTGATGCAGACAGCTGTTTCTCTGAGGACTTCCTGGAGTTTCCTACTAGCCACTACCTGAGCCTCCAATAATGAACTGGACTCCATTTTAACTTAAACACATCTCCTGTTATACAAAACTTCCAGTCTCAACCAATATGATGCAGATCAATCCCTGCTCTCTGTTTCACCCAGATGAAGATGGGTTCCCTGTTGAGTCTGGTTCCTCTCAAGGTTTCTTTCTATTTCCATCTCAGGGAGTTTTTATTTGCCACTGTCGCCGTCGTCCTCGGGCTTGCTCATCAGGGACAATCTTATCATTTACATACACATACATACACATTTACGTCTCATACAAACTTAAATAATTATTTTGATTGTGACAATGTCAATTGTTAAAAGCGCTATACAAATAAAATTGAATTGAATTTGATTAAATTGTTTGGTTTTTTTTTTGCTTTTTTGGGACCTGCTACAGCCAATCATCAACAAGTACTGTACTTGCTCACATACATAGCTCAATTTTCTGTTTTTAGTTCACATCAAAAGTTTTTAGAATTCACTTTTTTTTATTATTATTATTTTGTTTATACGCAGAATGTAAAAGATTCTTGTTAGTAAGGTGCATCGAGATGAACCGGGTCAGTGTGTGTAATATCTGAAAACTGAAAGCACTACACGTCGTTTGTTTAGCAGCTCTGTTTTTGTAGAAAGTCTGAGACACCAGGCTGCCGCAAAACAAATCCAAACTTTGAATGATGGAGGATAAATAAATAAATAAATAAATAAATAAGTCTAACACACATGCACATCAATTCGTGTTCCCATTGCATCCAGAACAAATAAAAAAAGGGGTTGAAAGTTATTTTCGTGCAAACAACAACAACAACAGTAACAAAAAGAGTGAAAGTCATTCACAGCGGATTGGAGACGACGTGCTTGAGACGACGCTGCATGCTTCGTATTCGGTCTAGCGATTTCATTTCACTTCTGCTTCACATGAGACCGACATTCAGTTCAATAATCACGTAGGAACAACCAGCGCTTTTCAGACATCCTCCATTTACAATCAGTTTACAGTTTTACATACAATAATTTCCAAACGGACCCCCTCTTTCTGTGCTTTTTTTCTTTTCGGTTGAGGCTG
This sequence comes from Leiocassis micropogon, assembly GCA_028565275.1. Taxonomy (NCBI): domain Eukaryota; kingdom Metazoa; phylum Chordata; class Actinopteri; order Siluriformes; family Bagridae; genus Leiocassis; species Leiocassis micropogon. The sequence goes on along the minus strand of JAOVVA010000004.1, from coordinate 1,981,826 downwards.
GATTTTGAGGACAAACACTGTCTCATGCTGTCAAAGGAAAATAATCAATGGCCTGGTGGTGTGGTGAAGGAGGCTTTCTCTTAGCAGCTCTGAACTTGGTTATTATTCAAGACCTTTACATCCTGATGTGCATCATTAAATGTATTTCACTTCAATCAGCCAATGATTTAATTAAATTCAATTATTTATTAATTAAAAATCAATGGCGTTGTTTTTTCGTCACAATACTCAGGTGGAACGTGTGCAAAACCTGTTACCATTAACATTTTAGAAACTACAAACAGTGGCTGCATAAACACATCGTTTAATATATATATATATATATATATATATATATATATATATATGTGCTGAAAATTCAAAGCATCTAGCAAACTAGTTGAATTTAGTTTAGGGGGTTGGATTTCCAAAATATATACAGTGTAATGTTATTATGACAACAAATATCTATTTATTATTACCATTAGTTAGGACCTGGGAACAATTAGCATCTGTGAAACAAGCTACTTCCTGCTAATGGTTACAATTTACATGTTACAAACATTTTATTTGTACATTTTATTTGTACATTTTTACATAGTTTTTTTTTAAATCATCAGAACACATCTCGTTACTACTACAAGATGTATGAAATTGTTAATTACGAGGTGCCTCCTGTCCTGTCACTGTTCCTAGAGCCTTCACCTGACTAGCTGACTCAGCTAACAAACTAGTTAAATGTAGTCAAATGGTTGGATTTTCAAAATACAACAATGTTACCATGACAACCAATATCTGTTAATCATTACCAGTAGCAAGGACAGAAATCCTGAAACAATTAGCATCTGTGAAACAAGCTACTTCCTGTTAACGCTAACATTTTGGAAGCTATAACCTCATCACTACTACAGGATATATGCATGAATGCTGCTCTTCCTGAAATCCCTTATAGGACTAAAGTAGCTGACTGTAGTAAAAAGGTGGGACGCATACCTTCATACATGACAACAAATTAATGTTCATCGTTAACATCAGGTAAAACATGAATTCAATTCAATTCAATTCAATTTTATTTATATAGCGCTTTTAACAATGGTCATTGTCTCAAAGAAGCTTCACAAAAATTAAAGAATTTTTTTTTTTTTTTTTTTTAGAAAAGAAAAGAAAATATTTGGAAGCGTGTATGTGTGAGAAGAATGTGTCTAGATAATAATTAGATGAATGAATGATGAATGAAATGTCTCTGATGAGCAAGCCAAGGGTGACGGCGAC
>JAOVVA010000004.1:1946472-1969516 GCA_028565275.1 Leiocassis micropogon | reverse complement strand
TAACTGATTACTTTTTAATGACAGTAATTTTGTAATGTAATTAGTTACTTTAAAAAGTAACGTCCCCCAACACTGCTCAACACCTCTGGGAACTCGCTCAACATTGTTGGAAAATCACTCCAGGGTACAACCTCAGGAGGAAGACTGAGAGAACGCCAAAGCCGTCATCAATGCTAAAGGTGGCTACTTTGAAGAATTTAATATATAACATATTCTGGGTTATTTAACACCTTTTCGCTGACTATGTTTTTGTCTTTTTGTAATTTCAGTCTTAATATAAAATGATGAAAACAGTTAAAAGAATGAAAAACCACTGAAGGAGAAGGGTTAGGGTTAGGGTTAGTTTAAACTGTTCACTGTGTACTGTACATTGTGTTAATGATTTCATTATTAACACTGAGATCTGTAGCTGCAATAGCTGTTCTAAAGGATGGGATGGGATGATTTCGACCAATCAGAAATGAGAAATCATTAACGCTCTACTGTTATCTACAGTATAGAAAAGTGTAGCTCTGTCTTTTTTTTGTCTTTTCAAAACTAAATGAAAAAGGAAGTGTTTAGAGAGTAAACTCGCAGCAAACGATCATCAGAAAAAGTCACTTTTGTGGTTGTTTATTATACCATGCCTTGACTTCTCCACAACTCATTTTCTTCCAGGATAAACATTATTAATCAAAAGTGTTAGTGTTGTCAAGGGAAACAAAAACACACTCGTTTTCTATTCCTTTTTTTCTTATTTACATGACAAGCAAAAGAGCCGATTGCTCATGCTCTCTCTCTTTCTCTCTCTCTCTCTATATATAGGTTTTTTAACACCACCAGTGGGATAAAAAAATTTCCCCCTATTGTTTTACCTTGTTGTTCAGAGATGAGGGGGAAATGCACAGTGTCTTCACTACCTGTCATAAATCTCACGATTAATGCCATCCCTATGGCCAAACATCTCCATTCTTTAAAGACACAACCCTCCTTTGTCATCTTGTCAGGACTTCAGCACGAAACAGGAAATTTGACTTTTAGAGATCCAATTACAGCATCCCCGCTTTACCCTAGCCTCTAAACACTCATACAGTACATGCAAACGCACACACAAACACACGCCAAACGCCAACAAACGCCCGAACGAGAAGACGTGAATGGAGCCATTTATGTTGCAATCATGACCAATCAGAAAGATTCCAATCATTACCTTCGGTTTGATTTTGTTTCTGAAAGGAACAATTTCATTTTTGTTTTACTTTTACTGTTTACTTTCAGGTGAAAAAGCGTACGCCTTGGTAGCCTCAATGTGCCGAGACGGTCCCCAGGGACGCGCCGCAACACAACAGGTCCGTCCTTATCGACTGGATTCAATGAATTTGTTCTGCTCAACTGCCGATATCAATGATAGGAAGCTATCAATAATGTCACCTAGATCTGTATTGATATAATTAAAGCAAAAAAATCCATATCCCCCTACCCACCACACCCCACCCTCCCCGTCATGTTTCCCATCCTCTGTATTCCTCTTCACCATGTCTAGATGCCCCTGAGCTCATGTTCATCCAGGCGCACACAGGATATTAGTTCACCTCCCGGCAAATTTGCTTTTCACGTCTATTTCTTTTCTTCTCTGTCCTCCACAACGTTGGAAGGGCTTGTTATCGAGCTCAGTGTCCACAAACGCCATTGATCCAAGCCGGCACTCGGATCTATAGCCGTGCTCTTTTTATCACCCGCTCCGAGCGTTAGTAATACTAATCCCGCTCAATCTGCGGAGCTGCCGGTTTTATAGATCCGAGCCGAAAGTTGCAATAATGATGTATCATTGCTAAATTTGGTAGAACAAACCGCTCTGTCGATCCGGCAACCCGCAAAGGGGCCGGGATACAGGAAGTGGATGGTGAGTTCACGCTTCACTTCTTATCTTTCTTCCTCTGTTTTGGAAATATGTGAGACGGCTACTCTAAATACTTAAATCAGCTCTGACGTTAAGCTGACGCGATCATCACAGGACGGACACGAACATGTTTGCGATCAGCTTTCTGTACAGAAACGTATTGGACTCTCATGGGCGGAGTTATCGATGCCAACTTCGGACCAAGGACAAGAAAGCTATTTCTTTCTCTCTCTCTAAAAAAAAAAAAAAAAAAAAAAAGGTGTGTGGCGACAGTCCATAACCTACACCAACCCCTGAGGACTGCACCAAAAACTAATTACTACAGAAGACAGATTTGTGAGAGACTAAAGTTAAAGACCGACGAGATGAAAAATGTTTGTTTTCTGAGAACCAGGAACGCAGGAGGAGGAGGAGAAGGAAGAAGAAGAAGAAAAATAGGATAGACAAAGAAGTGTAGAAGTGAACTAATAGGCTAGATGGTGGCGTCCCGGGGCAGAGGTGCAGCAAGACAGCGGTGTCCTGACACAGCTGAAGGCCTCGGGAGGAGAGAGACGCCTATTAGAGGAGGATAAGGGCCTGTCTGGACGAGGCAGCGCTTTCAACGCAGCACTGGGCACCGGCATCAATTAAAGACAAGAAAATATGACAAACAACAAGAAAGCCGAACCCGTAGCACTTCCTGATCGCTGTGTAGGTCCGTAGAGGACAAGCAATGCGAGGAGTCGATGTGTAGGGATCTAAGTGGGTCTATTGTGTAGAAATGAGCAGCCATGCCTCCTGTCACGTAAATTACGAGATGCCTTTAAACCCCGAGCTGAAAAAGAACAACAATCAGAGGCCACTCTTTGTATTTGTGCACAATCCCTTCCTTAACCCACGCCCACGGGCGATCACTCGGCCTAGATTTCCACTCTTTAAGAGACATTAGCTTCCGAAATCCTTCACACACACACACACACACACACACACACACACACACATACGAAGCGCAGGCTGTAATCCAGGCCACTCATTGTCTAACAGATGAATAGGTGAGGGAGGGTCTTAACAAGGCTCTAACAAGGCCCAGCTGATAAGCAGACCTGGCACACAGCCAGAACTATTTAATGGCGTCTAAAGACTCATAAATCAAGACGTGGTGGCATGCCTCGCAGCAACTGGTAAGTGCTGGGAAATTAAACTGGTGGTGGGCTTTTGCTCCATGAAACAGCTGATTGAAATTAAATTCCCTGTCAATCACCGTGAGGAGGCGGAGAACGAGAGGGCGAACAAAAAAAAAAGATAATTGGCTTCTCATAAGTGTTAATGACTAATCACTGTTAGGTTTAATTTAGGCAATGAGGGAACACGCAGACCTAAAACACCAGATAATCCATATCTATTACAGCCATACTCCAGCACTTCACAACTATCCGCTACGTCTGTTTAAAAAGAAAGAACGAAAAAGATTTCCTTGCACTGGGAAAACTAAAAGATTTTTAATTACAAGGCAAATCTGAGGGCAGATCTTGAGCTCGATAACTTGTGTAGAATTCTTTGTTCTTTCCTCATTGCTTCAGTGTGATTGATTTTGTAAATGCCTTAAATTATCATAATCAGTAACCGCCGATGTTTAGTAGCAGCAGAACGGATGTCTAAGGGCAGTTGTTTAATTTTCTTTACAACCGTCTTATTTAAGAACAAAAATAATGGTCTTTTAAATCTTTTAAACAAATTTAAAATAACGGAGTTGTGTCACTGGATGATTGTGTTTAGTTGTGACAGGGTTTGGATAAAGTGTTTATTTTTTTAAACTGTATTTTACATAAACATTACAGCAATGTTCATGTAAAAAGCTTTGGTACAAATAAGGAGGAAATAATATTCCTTTTAATAAGGAGCTTTTGATATAAACAAGAAAAAAAGGAAATTGATTTAAACATGTACAGCGGTACCTCGGCATACGAATTTAATCCATTCCAGAGGCGAGTTCCTCCTAATAGGTGAAATGTCCTATTACGCATTTTCCCATTGGAACTAATGTAAATGCAGATAATCCGTTTCAGTCACCCAAAATATTACCAATATTACCAATATTACCAATTTCCAACACTATATATTTTTTTCCATCTACAAACAATCCAAACATTTAGAAAAGACATGTAAAGGAAGTAAAATATTAAATAAATAGATACTTGTTGGTCTTTCGGCGGCTCCCGGCAAGGGGTCACCACAGTGGAATATCCAGTCCGCACTACAACTTGGCACAGATTTTACGCCGGATGCCCTTCCTGACGCAACCCTCCTATTTTTTATCCGGGCTTGGGACCGGCACTGCATCCAGTGGCTGGGGTTTGGGTACTGGCTGGGAATCGAACCCGGGCCTTCCGCATGGCAGGCGAAACACCTACCACTGAGCCACCAGTGCCCCTAAATCAATAGATACTAAACCTCACTTAAACTTAATATTCCTCTTGGCACCGGCTGCTTTAAAAATGAAACTGAAAGTGGCTGCCTTTTCTTCTAGCTGCCGTTCTTGATAACATTCTTGGGATCCATGGTGCAATGTCTTTACAAAATCCAAAAAAAACCAAAAAAAAATCCACCAAAAAAAAACTTTCTTGCAAAATTTTTGTTCTTAAGGCGAAAGTTCTTAATGGGGGTGTTTGTATGTGGAGGTACCACTGTATAGCTTTCACTAATGAGCAAGCCAGTGGCAACAGTGGGAAAAAAAATACTCCCTGAGATGACGAAGAATCCTCTGGATTCCTCTCAAACCCATGCTTGTTTGATACACACAGACTGTATAAAAAGAACTGGACAAACCATGGTTTTCTAAAGAGCGGTTTTGGAGCTCTGCTGTTGGAGCTCTGGTCGTCACCACCTTGGCAGGAGCTAACTTCCCCTAAACGCTGGTTATTCCGTAAATGGGCGAATGGGTAAAACAAACACCACCCGGCGGTTGGTTGGAACACGCCTAAAAGGCGGTGATGGCTCAAGTAATTAAGGCTCTTAGTTACTAATCGGAATGTCAGGGATTCAAGCCCGTGCATTGTCAGTTTGACACCTGCAGTTTATGATTCTTGTTTTTTCTTTGTCTTTTGTTTAGTTACAACATGACATCATCATCTTATCTTCATGTTAGTCAGTTATCCGAATTGGAATTTTATGACGTGCCACACTTCAGGATGAACAATAAACAACAACGCACCTATTGCTGATCCTGAGAAAACAAACCATCTGAAAGAAAGGGAAAAAAAGGGAGTGTGTGTGTGTGTGTGTGTGTGTGTGTTTGTTTGTGCGTTATGGTTTAGGGTAGGTTAATGCGATTTCCGTTCCGCCTGTCGGCTCCAGAGACCGGCTTTGTTAGCGCTGGTCAGGTGAACGCTGGAGTCGTCCTCCCCGCGGCCATTAGCGTGGACAGGAGACAACCCGATAAAGACGGGATACTTTGATGCGCACAGGTCACTGCACAACCTCCAGTCACTACCCATCCCCACGTCCTCCAATCGGTGAGAGCCAAGAGCGCGAGGAACGCAGGAAGGATGGAGGAGATGAAGATGATGGAGAAGAAGAGAGGCCTAATTACCAGCCACTCTCTGAAATGGGTTTGTACACACACACTCTGGAGGCTTCCACAAGACTGAGCTAACTGTGACGGCGAGAGGTCGTCCGGCACTGACGCTCCTCTTCACTCGGGGTGAAGTTCGGTGTGTCGATGTCTCAGGAAGCACTTCGGGGAGAAGAGTGCACTCAGAGCACACGGGGAGGCAGGGCACAGCAATCTTCATGTCATGTCTCCTTAATGTGTTGTTTTCTGTTTATTAATACACTTCCCACACACACGACAAACACTCTGCCATTTTCTTTCACATGTGAAAAAAACCTACCGTGAACTTTTTACTTGCAAAAAGCATCTCATATATTTTTCATTCAAAAAAGAGAAAAAAAACTAAACTCTTCCGCACATGGGCCTCTGCATTTTTTATTTTTTTTTGCTATTTTCATTTTTTTTATTTATTTTAGACATTAGTTAGAAGAAAAGCACACACATGCATGTTGCACATCCGCTTAAATAAAGACGTGTCCTTTTCTTTCTTCTGTCATTTCTCATAAGCAGACTCAAAACGCTTCTATTCAGGTTTAAGATGACATCTCCCTCCGATTGAGTCAACAGATTTTTTTTTCCCTTCGCGTCTTAAACAAGGGAACGATGCAAGACAATGAGGATTTTCAGTGTAATGATGAAACAAAAAAAATAGAGCAATTTTTTTTTTTTAGGGGAAAAAGAATCTGTCATGCCGATGTCAACTCTTTGTGTCCCGTCCTTAAGAGAGAGCAGAAGGGAGAGAAAATTACCTTCAGTAATTGGCACGCTGATCAAAGATGGGCGATGACGGCAGGACAATAAAGCCATTAATTTATCAGAATTCATTATGAGCTGCTGCTGTAATAATCACGCGAAACATCTAAATAAATAGTGACGGAGAATCAAAGCCGAACCGATTTGTGAAGTGACAGGTCTGGGAGGGGAGGAAACGGCAGGGAGATGACGGAGGTAGGGGCTTCGCTTACATACCTGATCACAGTTCATCGTAATCATAACCTTTGATGCTAAAACATGACATTCAGCTCAGAGGATGCAGTGTGCATCTATCTACACTCTGGATGCTCTGGATGCCGAGAGAGACATGGGAGATTTGGGGAAAAAGCCAAAGAGGGTTTCCTATAGCAGGACGAGACTTTTCGGTCCATATGAGAGAGCGGGAATGAAAGCATCTTGAGACCTAAGCTAAGAGTAAGGAGAACACAGCGACTTCCTCCTCTTTTTCTTTTTCCTGATAATTTTGACATATACATATTTTCTCACATTTCTCAAAATCATTTCCATATTTAGGGCCCAAGCACTGTGACATCAGCCATATGTCGTCATAGTGTGTGAAGGGCACTCTTTTTTTTGTTTTGTTTTTTAAGGATTTTTTTCCAGCATCCGGAGCTTTTGGATCTTCATGCTCAAAAAGTCATGAAAATCAACATAAAGGTTGGAATCAGCTGCCTTTAGGACACCTGAGTGACTGGGCCCTGGGCGTGACCTGGGGTCCAACGAGATTTTGCTGCATAGCTTATAAACACTTGCACATACTGTATATGTATTAAACCTCCGTACATATTTAAATGTCATTGAGCTGAACAACTATTGCTATGCATGTCATGGGTTCTACTCAACAGGAAGTCAGTTATTTTGAGTCATTTGCAAAAACGCACCCACTGGAATTCGATATACTCCTCCTAGGCGATTGAAACAATCGTCACCAAACTGGGCAAATATGATCTCAAGACATTAAGAATGTAAAATTGCGAAGGGAATTTTCATATCTTAAATGATTCAGCCATGACGAAGGCTTATACTTATGGTGTGGGTGCACAAGCTCTGGGTGTGAGGTGCAACGTCACATGGAACGTCAGTCACTGGAGCCTACATGGAACGTCAGTCAATCTGTTACAGACCAGGAATGGGAGGACACAATTGCAGGGGTGAAAATATCCCTTTAAATAGAATGTGATACACAAGTATCAAAATTGTAGTTGAAGGGTGCTCAGTATAATCTTGAAGAAACTCGCAAGAGCGTATAGACCTACTGTTCATGAGTTTTACTTATACCTCCACGTTGATTGTACATAGGTGTGTGTGTGCTTTAAAACTGATGCAAATTGTGCATGCAGGGAGTCAACATTCCTTTCCATTATGTCAGTGAGCAGGGTTCTGGCTGCTGCTGTTTACCATCAATGAGCACAGCAGAAAACCCTGAAGAACCCAGGTGTCCACCAAGACGTTTCCAAAGCTAGTTCTGAACTGGTGCCCAATTTTGAACTTTGTTTGCCTTTGTTTTCAGACAAAAGCACTTGCCCTCAACATGTATCTGAGGTGTTTATGTTTCCAGGGTAACACACGACGGAAGATACAGTATGTCTACCCTTGTGACACTGCAAAGAGGCTAAATTGGAGGATTTTGCCAAGATAAGTTCCCTTAATCGATATTACTGGCACAGGGAGAAGTGAACACAAAGTATACTGTGGAACGGAACGCAGAATCAGTTCAACACTCGCAGTCACCTGACTGTTCATAACTCTCACCTGTTTGTCTTCAGTTTCTCAGTATAGTGTATATTGAGATATTCAGTATATGAACTATATATGGAGTATATGGAGCCACTGGTAATTTTATTTGTGTTTGTGCATCATGTGTTTTTTTTTTTTTTTTTAGAAAAAAAAGGAGAACAGCTTCACTGTTTTCTCCATTAACTCATGCTGACATCTTCAATTCTTGCTTACTCATTTATTCCCATTTGGTCCGACCACTGAGTAAGAAAACTTCCACTATTCACGATCACTCGTACATACGGCCACAGTTACTAGGCAGGGCCAGCTGAGGTCACTTCCTGTTGACAAATCCATTACATCAATTAGAGTGATACTGAAGGCCGGGCCAGACGCTGACGCTAATCACAAGATGAGCGATGAGCCCCTTAAAGGAATGACTGCAACCTCGACTGTCCCAGTGACAGCAGGAACACTTGAGAATATTAACAATGCCGTTTCTCTTATGTGCCTCTCTATGTCTCGTTTCCATAAATATTTCCCCCTACTAAAGGAAGAAGGAAAGGGTGGACACTCTCCTCTAATGCTGAATTTTATTGTATTTGTAACTTGGAAAAATGATTTTCTCAATCTAGACATGTCCTATTGCATTGACTCTGAAAGATGGAAACATGGATACTTACTGCAAGGTCATATTTGTAAAGGTTATGTCAGGTACCAAGAACAAACATAAGTACAGGGTCAGAAAGCATAATGGATAATGCTTGAGCTCAGATACAAATCATAAACTGGAAGCGTGCACCAGCGAGGTGATTAACTAAATGAATGCAACGAATGAACCAGAAAGCTAGAAACAAATCAGATCAGGTCACAATATAAACAAAACTGATAAAAAGCTTGATATGCACTGGTAACCAGGATAGTGATGAGTCCTTAAATAATATGTCAGTAATTATGAGCAAGCGTTTGTGATTGTTAATGTGACGACGGCCATCTTTGGCGGCCATATTTGCTGGCATTGTGACATTCTGTGGAGTTACAACTTTGTAATGCTATACGTAATTCCTTGATTTTGTATGTAAACCGATCATCCAGAACATTACAACGCAAAACATTATGCCCAGTATTGTGTATGTTCCCCTTTGTGCCACCAGGCAGTTCTGGCCTCTTGTGGCATGACTCCACAAAACCTCTGAGGTGTGCTGTGGTGTCTTGCACCAGGATGTTAGCAGGAGATTCTTAGTGTGATGTAGTTTGTGGCACAGGGCCTCTGTGGATTGGACTTGTTTGTTCAGTGCATCCCACGGGTGTTCATTGGGATTGGGATCTGGGGAGTTTGTAGGTCAGATCAGCAGACTGGGTCTCTTTGTCTGCTGGGCCCCATGTGTGGTGGGCTTTGGTGCACTGAGTGTTCTAGTTCCTCTCTATCGTAGCCAGCATTGACTTTTTTGGTGATTTGTGCATCATTGGCTTTTCTGTGGGATCAGACAAAACAAACTGGCCTTTGGTCCCTGCAGGCATGGGTGAGCCCTGGGTGCCCATGATCCTGTCACCAGTTTACTGGTATATAGATAATAATCAATGTTAATGTGTTAATGTTATGACTGATCGGTGTGTAAACACCGTATGCATCCAACATAAGAATCACCTGCAAATAATAATATTAATAATAGGTGGCACGGTGGTGTAGTGATTACCACGGTCACCTTGCACCTCAATCTTCTGAGTTCCTGCCTCGGGTCTGCATGGAGATTGCATATTCTCCCCAAGCTTGGTGGGTTTTCTTTGGGTACTCCAGTTTTCTTCCCAAGTCTAAAGACATGCAGATTATGTTCACTGTCGTTCTCATATTGCCTGTAGTGTGAATGATTCAGGGTGTACCCTGCCTCATGCCCTAAGTCTCCTAGGATAGTCTCCAACACCACAACCCTGTACACATTATAAAGCGATATAGACCGCACAGAGTAGCTGAGACACAGAAATGGAGACAGGATGCATGTTTTTTTTTTATTGGCTTGAGATGTATGTTAAATTGATGTATGGTGTGATACGTATGGCTCGAGAAACAGTTCAGGATCATCGACAGAGTCAAGGGTCAGAGGTCAGAGAACCAGGGAGAAGAAAACACTCTAAGAAGTTTTGAGCCTTTGGCCCTGCCTTAGCCTGACCTTTTATAATTCTATAAGCATGCAAAAGAAAAAAGCAAGGAACTGAATGCAGATTTCTATAATCATGAAGGAGGAACAAGGGTGTTCATTAAACAGTGGAAAGAACAAGGCCTATAATTCACCTCACCAGTTACACAGCACTTTTTATGGTAAAACTTGTATTACCTCATAGTATAATTACATGAGAGGACATACTGTATATACACACATGCGTAAGATAAAAGCAGGCCTAAGAGATAATTATCAGTCTACACTAACTGCAAGTTAGTCAGAATTTGGGTGTGACCGGAGGTCCTGGTTTGTCACAAGAGAGGTCTAAGGTTGGGCAACACTCTTCATGTCTAGACCCAGGGAGAATCCTGCATGCCCGCCTGCCTCCTCGGCATGAAGACATGAGCACTGACGAGGGCAACTCTAGCGGTCAGAAGTGGCAGGTATAATTGCACTGAAAATCACTCTAAATCTGCTCTGGAAGAATCCCGGGGGGGGGGATGTCAGGAGCAGTCCCGAGTGGTGAAATATGCTAGGAAAGGAAGCATGCTCTGCACACATGGCATACACACAGATGCCTGCTCTCTCTCTCTCACACACACACACACACACACTGGACAGATGAAGCTGTTGGGCTGATTCTGCAGCTTGGCACTGAATCCACTCGGCTGAGAAGACAGTCCCTCATTAGGCGAACTCAGCTTCAGACAGCTCAGGGGCTCCAGGAGAGAAAATGTAAGGAATAAAACACTCTGTGTTTCTCAACAACGTGTTGGTGTGATGAAGTGTCACGTGGTGGTTATTTTCCTATGACAGTGCATTGTGGACTGTTTTGTTTTATTCCTCGTACACCACAGCAAATTACTGACACTTACAAGATACATAATTTTTTTTTAAAAGTTTACATTGTACCTTTTAAATTGAAGTTATAGGCTCCAGGCCCCCCTGTGACCCTGAATACAGGATAAAGAGGTATAGACAATGAGTAAGTGAGTGAGTAAGTGAGTGAGTGAGTTACATTTAATATTGTGTGAAACTCCAGATGTTGATTGTTATAGGAGCTATAAACAGACTTTCTATCAACAGATTTTGTTTCTTTTTTGCTTCCTTTCTTAAAGGTTATTAATGAACTTAATATAGTTTATAACTTTATATAGTTCATAGCTTGTAACTTATATTTAACATGTTTTCTTATCAGTGGAGGATCTGCTGCAAGAATTAGAAGGCACGCATTAATATGATCCTGCACTACTGTCAGAGTTGCTGCTATAGAAAACAAATCAAAGTTAAATTAACGTCATTTGTTTAACTTTGATCAGATTACACATCAGATTACATGTGTAAAGTAAAGTCATGCACTGCTCGGCTCGTAGCGGCGATGTGATAATGCCGATGACTTTTGACTCCAGCTCTGTGTTCTGATGTGAGTCAAAGGCTTCTGTTTGTGTATCTGCTCTACAAAAGCCTTGAGCTGTTAAAAGTTTGCACAAAGCGGCAAGCGTGCAGGTTTTGGGTGCAGTCATGGGTTTAAAGGCCGTCCCATCCGCCGGCCCCGCGGCAGCAGCCTGATCCATGGCACAGGAGAAGATGAGGCGATAGTGGGAGAGATAAATCACTAAGCGCCTCACCTTTGGGTCAACGATCACACCACAGGCCACCGGCAATCTCTGTTTGAAGCACTGCATGTGCACCTTCAGGGCCCCGCACTCTGGCCCTACTATAAATCAGCATACACACATACACACCCGCATACGCGCGCGCACACACACAGACACACACACATGCATGCTGCTTTGTGTTTTTTTCCTCCTAAATTTTTACAATTCTGAAGGTTCCGTGATTTTCTTATTTTGTTTTTCATTTTCATCTGTAATGCATAATACCTTTTAAAAATGCATAACAAATAATAATAGAAGTATTAATAATAATAATAATAAATTACAATAGCAATAATAATTTTTTAAAATTCTGCTCCAGCCAATGGCTTTGAACATCTGGCTGTTAGGAAGAATGCACACCTGCATCTGGCACATGGTGTTGATTTCCTGATACACCGTAACGGTTTGAGGAAAAGTGGCTTGTTCTCACGCTACTGGGACCCAGATCAGCAGGACAACTGCCAGTGAAAGTGGGGAAATGTTGAAGGATTGCAGTGTTGGGTGACTTAAGGATTGGAGGATTGGAGCGTTGGAGGATTTGAGGTTTGAAGTGTTGGAGGATTAGAGTGTTGAGGGTGGCTTGCACTGTTGGAGAGAAGATTGGAGTACAGTACTGGTGTAGGGAATAATTAAACTGTTGGAGGGTCGTGTATTGGAGGATAGATGTAGTGAAGGATTGGATTGTTGTAATTTTGAGGTAGTGGAGATTTGGTGTGTGGCAGAATGAGATATTTGGAGTGTTTGTATGTTATACAATTGGAGGACTGGAGTGTTGGAAGGGTGAAGTGTTGATGTAGTAGAGAATTAGTGCATTGAAGTACTGAAAGATTGTAGTGTTTGACTGGATGATGTGTTGGAGTGTTGGAATGGTGAAGGTTTAATTGTGAGAAAATTGGTGTGTTGGTGTGTTAGTGAATTCAAGGAGTATTTAGATGTAGAGAATTTAAATCTTGGAGTATTTGTGTAATAAATGATTGAATAAGTGGTGGATGATTGAAGTGTTGTAGAATTGGTATGGTGGGTGACGAGTATGTTGATGAATTGGAATGTTAGAGGATTGTAGATTTTAATTGTTAGAGCATTGGTATGAAACCCACCACCACCTATCATGGCTGAAACATCAGTCTGGATCAAAGTATGGAAGAAATAGAAAGCCATTCAGAAGTGAAATACAAAGCAGAACCATGCCCACCTTCTCATCAAGCTCATGTGAGGAGGAGGACGGTCTGTGATGGTGATGGAGCAAAAGAGTGGAGCATTGCAGCATGTGGTATGAGCTGATGGCGAACACATTAAGGACGTAACAGGAAGTAGAATCCGAGATCCTGAGCAAAATCCACAAAAACACAGAGATTGAAACAGTCTCGCATGGCTCGCCACATTCCTCAATGCCATCTGACCGCCAGAAATATGATTATACACACATAATGACAATCATTTGATGAAATTATGGAACCCGAAGCCAATTACCAAATTATTCCCAACTGTCATGAGAACGGCCCTGTGTAATTATTTCAAAATTAGCTTTCAACAGCACTACAGTCATAATTTCCCCCTTCAAAAAAAAAAAAAAAGAAAAATCGCTATTTTGAGACCACTGATTATATTTCCTTAAGCTGCGCTCTTAATTCAAGCCTGGCAATTTTCTCTTATTTGACCAAAAAAAAAAAAAAAAGACGTTGGATACATTGAATGAGTCGATCATTTGTTCTAATTGTTATTTCTGTAGCACACGGGGATGAGTGATGACGGACAAACCTCTCTCTTCAGCCTGTGAACACACATTTAATGCATTTGCCATTCAAACTAAATTTTTGACCTTTGCAGGAAAATAGGGTTTGATATAAATAATTATATATTTTTTTTTAATTACTTGAATATCACTGCATTTAAAACTATTCTAAAGAAGTGGGTGAACACAGAGGGAAGTGTTATGGATTCAGTTGATAAGCACACTGCAGTGCTCAGGGAACAAGTTCAGGAGTTCCTGTAAAGACAGACCAGTGAAAGAGGAGAGCCTCTTTTAAGCGCAGATGGCTCGGGGAGACGGCTAGTCTGCCTTCGTGTCTGCTTTTTTATGCGCACATCTCTCAGGCATAAATCCTGATCCGAGATCAGATTTAGCACCCGATTCACAAAGATGCAATGGAGGAAGCTGCTGAAGATGTTCCTGGATCAGTTTTGAGAAAGGTGATCTGTGGGTCATAACTTCACACGACGTCGTGATGTGATTTCGCTACATAGGTATCATACATTTGGCTGAAATACGATCGCCATTGTGAGCCAATCACAAGCTTAATCACATGACATCATCACATCCTCATCCTCAGCTCGATGTACTGCGTAGGATAAGACAGAATAATTTCATGTTCACAGTATTATTGTTTAACTACATTAGCCCTGATAGCCAGCTACTGAAGTGCAGCACTCTGGTACGGTTTATGAAGCGCATGCCGTTAGCCATTTAGGTGTAAATTTTAGTATTTGGTCACCATGCACTTAATCCACAGTTACAATATTAGTCATGTGTAATGAAGGTAAAACATTATGGTTCAATCAGTTTGGGCTTGATATTGTTATTTTGTGATTCCCCAGTCTGAAATGAGAAGAAATGAGAACTCACAGTTTTCTTGAATGCTAAGCTTTAAAACACTAGTGATAAAATAAAAAAAGTGGATTAGTGTGCAACATTTCAAGAGAGAAAGAATGAAAGAAAAAAAGAAAGAGAAGAAAGGAACAAAGAAAGAAAGGGAGCGATTGAATGAAAGAAGAAGGAAGGAAGGAAAGAAAGGGAATAAATATTTATAAATAAATTATGAATAATGTATAAAGGGGAAAAAGCAAGAAAGAAGTAAAGAAATGGAATACAAACAAACAAATGAAAAAGAAGGTAAAAAGTATGGAAGAAAGAAAGAAAAAAGAAAGAAAGAAAGTAAGAAAGAAAGAAGAAGGAAGAAAGGAATGGTGAAAAAATTAAATAAACAGGTAAATAAAAATAAATAAATAAATAAGGGGAAAAAAATAATATTAATAATAAATCATTTAAGAAAGAAAGAAAGTCTATTACTACTGATATTTCATTCAGACTAAAGTGTTAGCCTTTTCGAAAAAATTAATTGTTTTAAAAAGGTTAAATGCTGTAAAACTGAAGATATTTTTAAATTAAAGATAGCTGGGTCCTAAAGACAGTGGAGTTTAGCATTTTACTGTTAAATTAAAAAAAAAGTCCTAGGACTGTGTGTGTGTGTGTGTGTGTGTGTGTGTGTGTGTGTGTGTGAGTGTGAGTGTTAATAATTAATATATAGATCAGACGTCTGCAGACGTTTATTAGAAATCTTTCAATCCTGTGTCTCTGTCTTTCTGATTTACTGAGGCACAGCGTACAGCATCAGATCCTGCATCTGCTTGAGATTGGTGTACAGCTCAGTCTGGTGACAAAAAAGCATGATGAGTTGGAGCAAAAGAAGAAGGAGAAGAAGGAGAAGAGAGGTTCAGGCCTAGCCATGACACTGCAGTGTCTCTGACAGGACACCGTAGATACCTGACATTACCTTCCACTCAGCATCACCCCGACACCGTGAAGCCAAAGGAGATCGGGTGAGGGAGGTAGAGGAGTGTATATATTAAAAAAAAAAAATGAAGCTGGAGTAAGCGAGTGAGCTTGCACAACAAGGCGAGGCAGAGGAAACACACTGAGCTCGGAAATGAACAGCCTATTAAGGGTCTGAAAAGCTGTCAGGGATTGGTGAAAAGACCCTGCGTTAGTCACTCAGAGAGACGAGCAGAAGGAAGAATAAAGGAGGAAACCGAGAGAAGGAAACATAATATAAATATATACGAATAGAAAGAACATAAAGAATATATAAGACAAGCTGGAGGAGCTGGAGGAGCTGGAGGAGCGAATCATTTCATGACTTCTGTTCACCTCGTGCGATTACAACCGCTTGATGGCCGCCTTATTTCATGGAATATTAAGTTCAAATGTGGCTAGCAGGAAGGACAATGAAGCTCTGGAGAGAGAGGAGGGGGTGACTGGAGGGGACTTAGGATGACATGAGGGGGTAACAATACCAGCCTCACACATTTGCCCTCAGCGCAGCACACACACACACACGCTCCACAGGCTCCACAGGCTAACAATAAACAGCGTCCAATCAGACGCGCGGACGTGCGCCCGGGTGCCGGCGTGTACGTGTGTATGTGTGTTTATCTGAGCACGCTCCAAGCCCCCGAAGCTTCCCAGATTAGATTTTCTGTTCTGGACTAAAAGCAGAAGTCCATCATGCACGTAACAAAGCCATTAGACGTCCTGTGAAGACACACAGCGAGCACCGTATAGTTTGTAGCATGTTGAAATAATATATTATTTGTTTTTTTGTATTTCTCTAAGCGGACTTGATTATTGTTTTGTCCTTTCATAAACCTGAGTGGGATTTTATTTATTTATTTTTTTGATTAAGAAAGTTATTCTAAAAACAAATAAAAAGATAAACTTTTTTATTTTATCATTCTAGTACATTAAAGTGTCCATAGTAATGACTAATTTACAGGGACTGATCGGGAAAAATGTCTGATCTGGTGAAATAATTTATTGTAAACAATCATTGAACATTTTTTTCCGGTGTAAGTGTTTTGTAATGGTCAGATATAAAGTTTTTTTTTTACTTTATATCAGTACATCAGTATTTATATCAGTATTTACTATATATATATAAGTATATATAGTAAATCCTGTACTTGAGTAAAAGTAGACATATTGTATCACAGGTAAAGTATTCCTCAAGTAAAAGGAGTCTTCCATTTACATCTGTACTTGAGTAAAAGTACAAAAGTACTCACCTGCAAATTTATATAAAGTATTATCAAATGTATTGAGCTTGTACTAGCTCACAATAGCCTTTAAGCCATAGTGAAAGAGTCTCTCTCTCTCTCTCTGCTTCCTGACTGTACAGTAGGTGTGCTGTGTCTCCAGCCACCCCTGCTTCTGATTTCAAACACCTGCTACATTATTTACCATTTTACAGAGGGAAGGCAAATCATGCAATTATGCATAATAGTCAGCAGGTGGTGATATTTCCGCTTCAAATACTAAGAACCACTGTGGATATATAAAGCAATGCCATGCAGAAATGCAGTGAAGTAGAAAGTACAGATATTTGTTGTAGTGAAGTAAAAGTAAAAAGTATCCACTAATAAGTACTATAACTAAGTAAAGAACAGACACATGGAATATATATATATTTAAGTACAGTAACAAAGTAACTGTTACCTTCCACCTCTGTAGACGTTTCACATTTCCATGCAGCACTGAATCTATACATCAAATCGAAATTAAATGCAGAATTTCTCCCAACACCCTAGAAATATATTTCATTAGTTGTAGAAATATGCAACTGAGCACCGATCTGACCAATCTCCCAATTTTTCCCCCTTCATACTGTAACGTTTTTTATTTTTTCCAAAATAAAAGTTTAACCCTAAGTTCATTTATGAACATGAACCACAACAACGTTTAACAAATCTCATTTGCAGTGTTTGTTTAATGTGCTGTAATAAGACGCAGGATTTTTCCTTCCACACTTCCATGCTGTTATCCGACTTTATTCACAGTTTGATCATGATCGTTTTTAATTTAAAGCTAATTTTACTCTGATTAAACAAGCCATCTTAAAAAGAATTAAATAAAGCGAGCAGCAATCTCTTCTGCTCGTTACTTACTGTATATACAGGAGGGGAAAAAAATAATGGTAATATCTGCGTAGTGTTTGTTTGCTGCAATCATCTCATCTGTGTTGGATAAAAATGCCACTGTTGGTTGCATGCGCCTGTGACAGAGGAGTTTGAAACCCCAATTTTCAGGCTTGTACTGTATCTTCAGCTTCTTTCACTTTCATCTGTGGGTTTTTGTGTTTGTGGAAAATGCTGCCTCCGCTTGGCCGTTTTTTGAAACCGAGCTGCTTTTTCCTGTCGCATATACACTAGGAAGGGAGGGAGGGACGGAGGGAGGGAGGGGAAGAAGGAATTAAAGAAGGAAGGAAGGAAGGATCCCCCTTCCTGAAGAATGCAAAAGATGGTGAGACATACAGTATTTGACAGCCTTTCCTTTAAAAGTGCCATTTATTCCTAAACAGACACTCACGTTTAAGGAAATCTCATATCTGGGTGTTGTCCAGTTGTTATTTCTCTGAAGGTTTAGTGCATGTATCTCACATTGATGTGATGCCACATTGTTATTGCTAGCGCAATTATCATGCCGTTTTTATAAGCCAAAACTTTTTGGACATCAAATATAACAGGCAGGTTTCACTGTCAGCTCTCAAAAATGTCTTCTTCTCCCTCATCATTATCCTGTAATGATTCTTAAGGTTATACAGTAAGTCCTCAAAACACGAACACGAGCTCGTCCGTAAGTCCAATTCGTTCATAAGTCCAACAAAAATTGTCTAGGTACTAGGATACCAACACAATTGTCTATTCACATTACAAAACTAACATGTTCCTTGATCATGTCCTCGTTCTTTAGAATTGCGCTGATGGTTGAACGATTCATGTTAAAAGAACAAGCGGGGGCCTGCTTTCTTTTCACCCGCTTCATTCACTTAATTATTTTCACTTTTGTCTTCATTGTTATTGCTTGGCGCTCCTCAGCAGTACCAGCTTCATCACCGCTGCTTTTACGCTTGCTTCCAGACATCCTAGGATGCACGCTGCACACACGTGGCAATATACGCCAGACATGTGATCTTGCGAACACATGTTTGTATCTTTGAAAGTTCATAACTTGAATGGTCGTATGTGGGGCCTTACAGTTTGTTTAAACATTCATTTGAGTTACGGCAGGGATCCAACTCAGCTGGTTAGTGGAGTACGAGATAACGAGCACAATTAGTGTAAAAGATGAAGCAGGAGATGAGACAACCTACAAAGAGATGAAAAAGAGTTAAATCTTACTGCCCCACTTAGCGGGTTTGTGGGTAACATAGGAAACCATGTCAATAGAAAACTCGGCTCCAATTTCTCAGAAATCTCAGATGATAATAAAGATTAAATGTTTATTACAAAGATTAACATGCGCCCCTTTGAGAAGAAAATACAAACACATTTTATGTTTTGAAGTCGTTTGCTAGTTAGCGATGCTCTTTGCGTGCTGCTGAAAAGTTTCCCCTAACATCACTGAACAATATCAAAGATATGGCATTATTGCAAAGCCATCAGTTTATCACCGAGATGTGTAATAATCATCCGTTTCTCACTGAGCGTCTCCAGCGCGGGTTTTATTCCCACCATTCATTCCCATTCGCAAGACAAGGTTTGCCACTCAAACACTCTCTCTCCTCGACTAATGTCTATCAGAGCCACGCTAGAGCGATACCTTTTTTATTTCAAAAGTGACATTTAAATCAGAGGACGTGGCAACGGGAGGCTCGCTTTGTATCCGGCAATCCATCTGCTGTCAGGCGAGAGCGAGAGATGCAGGAGGAAGCCATCAAGTTCATTTCCAGAGCGTCTGTTCTCGCTAACACTCTGTACACCAGGCCTCCTCTTATTCTAATGATATTAGTCGGCCATGCTTCTCCACGCTGCCTCTTATCATCAACCATAAGCCGCTTGGAGAATTTCATAAATAGCTCGTGTCACAAGAAAGAGGAGGGAACGGATAAAAAGAAAGGAAAGACGAAAAGAGAGCTGAAAATATTCTGAAACATTAGAAATATTTCTCTGAAGGTTTAGCCGTGAAAAAAAAAGAAGGAAAAACAAGAAGCAAATTAGTTCCATGCAGCTTCTTAGAACACACTTTCCCCCTTCTTCAGGGATATTATTCTTTTAATTTGGACAGAAGTAAACTTTTGAGCACTTATAATACTAGGAAAATCAATTCATGTGCGAAGATTTCAAATATTTCTTTCTTTTGATTATTTTTTTAATGGCACAGGGCTGATGAGCTCTGTAATAGTACGGTGTACCGTATAGTATAGACACACATATATACATGTTGATAAATGCTTGTGCCATAGACTATCGTATACACATAGGCACATATGGACTATTACACTGACACTTAAATAGACATGATTATAACTAATCTTACATAATCAGAAACTCCCATACATGCTCATAGACTCTTGTATACGTCTATAGACCTTCATACATATTTATAAAGTCTCATGTATGCTTAATGACAGTCAGCCATTTTTGTAGACTCTCATACACACCCTTTTCATAAAATCTCATATACTGTATATCCATAGACAGTCAAGCGTGTTCATGAATTCTCATAAATGCTCATGGACTGCTTTAAAAACCTATAGACCTTCATACATATTCACAAAGTCTCATATGACAGTCACGCTCACAGACAGTCAAGCATATTCATAGACACTAGGATGCGCTCATAAGTTGTCATACACAACTAATGACTTTCATACATAACTATAAAGTATCAAATGTGCTCATAAACAGTCATCCATATTCACAGACTCTCATACATGCTCCTAAGCTCCTATAGACACACTCGTTTGCACACTTTACAGATATCCATAAATGTTCTTCCATCTCTGACACACTCATAGACACTCAGATGCTCAAAAGGCTCTTTTAGATTCTCATGCACACTCATAGACTCTGATACAAGTTTGTAGATGCTCTGACACACACGCCATAAAGTCTTACGCATGCTTATAGACACTCATGCACGCTTATAGACACACCTAAAGATATTCACAAGTGCCCATACAGTCTCTGAAATATTTACAGACACATTTACACTCATACAGTAGACTCTCTTAGATGCCTGTAGATGCTCATAAACTTTCATAAAGTCTTGTTTATGCTTATAGATGCTTGTACACGTTCATAACACACCTATCGACATTCATACTTGTTCAAAAGTATTATACTGTACATGATTCTAGACACATATACACACTCAAAAACTATAAAATCAATGTTCAGAAAAGCATCATACAAGCTATTCAAATGTTCTAAACATGCCATACATGCCTATGAAGCCTAATGCACACACATAGACTGTATTATGCATGTTTATGCAAGTCTCGTATGATGCTCAACATCAGGGTGGTAAGAGTAGCTTTGCTTTATCACACCAGACAGACAGACTCTAACTCTTAGGCATGAAGGCCCACCACTAAGCTCTGAAGTAATTATCATCCATCTTAAAAAAAAAAAAAAAAATCCTCTCTTCTCCTCCTTTTACCCCAAGCGAGAGCTCTTTACACCTCCACTATTGTGCCCCCCCCAACACCACTCCCCCCCCCCTCCTATTTTTCAGCTCAGTGATTGGGGGTCCCTGCGTTTTCATTTTTGATAAAAGTGAATGGAATTGAGTGATGCGATGAGTGTGAGAGTGAAAGAAAGAAAAGTGTGTGCCGCATTTCTTTGAGTCAGCTTCCCTCTGGAGGAAGGTTTGACATTTTTCTAATGAAGGTTCTTTTTTACACTCCTGTTACACGTCTTGATTTGTACGATTAAATCTAGGAATGCTGTGTAGCATATATGTATGTAAATGATTAAAAGGGAAAATAACACCATAGAGAAACTGTGAGTCTAGAACCTTTATGTGGGCAGTAAAATAGGAATATCAGGGATTCTGTACCGCTCTTAATCTAAACATTAACACAAAGCAGTGCTGTAAGCTTAATCAACGCTGTAGGTGCCAGTAACAGTACGTCGAGAAAAAACACATTCTTGTATATGTTTAAATAAATATGACTTTGGCTTTGTCTGTTTGTCTATATATTATATTATATTATATTATATTATATTATATTATATTATATTATTATATAGTTTTGAGAATGACACAAATATTAATTTTCACAAAGTCTGCTGCTTCAGTGTTTTTAGATCTTTGTGTCAGATGTTACTATGGTATACTGAAGTATAATTACAAACTTTTCATAAGTTTCGAAGGCTTTTATTGTCAATTACATCAAGTTTATGCAAAGAGTGCAGTGTTGATCCTTCTTTTTCAAGACCTCTGCGATTCACCCTGACATGCTGTCATTCAACTTCTGGGTCACATCCTGACTGATGGCACAGCCCATTCATGAAAAATAATTAATGCTCAGACTTTCTGGGTTTTTGTTTGTCCACGCGCCTCTTAAGGATTTAGGTCTGAGGAGTTTCCTGGCCATGGACCAAAAAATGTTTTGTTCCCCGAGCCACCGAGTTATCGGTTTTTACTTGGAAAAGGCATTGTTCATCACCAAAATCTTCCTGGATGGTTGGGAGAAGTTTCTCTTGGAGGATGTGTTTGTACCATGCTTTGTGTTCTTAAGTAAAATTGTGAGTAAGGCCACTCCTTTGGCTGAGAAGCAACCGCACACATGAATGGTTTCAGAATGCTTTACTGTTGGCATGACACAGGACTCATAGTAGCGCTCAAAGATCACTTCACTGACCTGTGCCACATAAAGATCAAAACAATTAATCTTTTTTTTTTTAAATAACAAAAGAAAAAAATAATTGTAAAAAAAAAAGTTTTGAGAAAAGTTTTGGAATTTTGATTTACCTTTTATTTCCAAGTGCCTTATAAAGGGTAAACTCTAAAAATGAAACATTTAGATTTCTGTTAAGAAGCTCAAAGGTTGTAGATATGACTTAATGTATTTCTGAAAACCCTCTCTTTGTCCAGAATTCTGGAAAATCAAAATGTACAAGTCTAATGCACCGCAAAAATTCATCAACGATTTTAACATGGCTCCTTATGATAACTTCACCTTTATTCATTTACATTCATGTACATTATTCCCTAACAAAGAAATATGGAAAAGTCTAAATAGAGTATCTCTTCTTTGTTTTTTTTTTTCAGTTCCTCTTCTTTAAGATTGAAATTCACCCATTACCTGCACTTCACATAACACGGCCGTTTCATAATTCATGCAGCCAAATCAAAAAGACAAGGCATCATTAACACCTTTACCGTGTATAATGGGAAAAAATGATTTGTTAGAGGTCTGAAAATAGCCTCCTCTTATTCCTACCTATAATTATGTCTTTGAAACATATTAAATTCCAGGTATAGTTTCAGAAATGTCTCCACTGGAGTGCTAACAAGCCCTGTGACGACTCAACCTTAAAAAAAAGGGAAAAAAGTCCTTAATTATAGTGGTGCATATATTACTGTTTATCAGCTCTACCTCGAGCACTCGAGTCCTGCCATTAATTATACTATAGACAATTTTCTCACCCTCGCTTTTTTTTTTTTTTTTTTTCTTAGACCTATTACCAACTTGACTTTCCTCTGCTC
>JAOVVA010000004.1:1920624-1933051 GCA_028565275.1 Leiocassis micropogon | reverse complement strand
AAACATAAAGCATATGTATTTAGAATTTTTCTGCATGTATGTGTGTGTATATGGTGTGTGTGTATATGGTGTGTGTGTGTGTGTGTGTGTGTGTGTGTGTGTGTGTGTGTGTTTGAAAGATGTGTTAGGATAGAGGACAGAGAGAAAGAAACATCGTCCATCCGAGCGACAGAGACTGCCCTCTTCTGCACGCTGGATGAATTGGATTTGTTTTTGTTTTTTTTCATCCTCCATCTTGTAATGAACATGTGTTTAAAAAATACCTGGAGAAATTATGTTTCTTTTATTTGTATAAAAATATCTGTAATAATATAAATGTTGATCAACTTCCCTGTGATTTGATTGTATTATTAGAATTTTTTTAATTAGAATTTTTTCCCTCACTGTTTAAAAAGTCTCCAATAAACATGAAGCGTTTAAAAAAAATTAAATACAATAGTTGTTTTTGTAAACACGACAGTAACGTTGTACAGGATGGACTGAACGAGGACTGAACGCTCAGCAACATTCAGCTCCATTTTTTGTACGACTGACCGGGTTATAAAACTGTCATCTGTGCCCCAAAACCAAACACACACAAACACACACAGAGAGAGAGAGAGAGAGAGAGAGAGAGAGTAAATGCTTTGGTCTTCCAAATTCTGCAGGATGTCGAACTTTTCGCTGCGGCTCTACAGGCAGGTTAAGGGCCTGCGGTCGCTATAAACAGCTCATAACACGAAATAGACTTCAATCTATTTACATGTAGCAAAGTAGCAGAGCTCTGGATTTATGGTTTCACTTTTTGGAGATTTTTCATTTTTTATGCAACATCCAACAATTCATATTCATAAGATTTCTGTAACGTTTAATATTTATCAAATCTGAGGAGAGAATCGATAGATACATGGATACATACACACACTATACTATACTATACTATACTATACTATATAAATATACTATATAATGTAAATATATTATATATTTTTATATACGTATCTGTTTAAGACACACTTGTAGAGAGAATCAGTAGAAAGTAGACCTATCTCTTCATCTCACATTGCCTTTGACTGTATGCACTATAACACAAGATTCTTTTTCACCTTAAAATGATATTCTTTATCTCAGCCTTCGACTCATTTAAGGTTCACACACAGACACACTCAGACTTAAGCCTATGAACACAATTTTCTCTTATTGTTTATTTGTTTGTTTGTTTGTTTGTATCCACATCTGATTATTTGTTTTTATTAAACTCCGGATGAGGAGAGAATCCCGTCGCTCTGCGTCTGATTTTAACGAAGGCAGCAGAGCTGACGGGAGCCTCCTGATTTATAAACTGTTATTATGACCAAACGAGGCCAAGCAGGTCCAAGCAGTGGCCAGTCATATGGTCTGCCTCTCTCTCTCTCTCTCTCTCTCTCTCACACACACACACACACACACACACTCACACACACTCACTTTCAGCTCTCTTGTCCATGGGCTTTTCCATTATTCATAGTCAAATATGGACGGTTTCTCTCTCCCTCACACACACACACACACACACACACACAGATTCTGGAATGAATAATAAATATGTTCACCTGGAAAACAAAAAATGTAAGCGAGCTCAGCTGCCATTTAACAACACCTCCATTTGTTCAACAACATGACACAATGTTTCTCTTTTTTTTAAGGAATTATGCCAGCTGAAAATCAAAACAGAATTATTTTAGACACTTGCTTCTAAATCTCACGTCCTGAAAATATAAAGACTGCAGAGTGGGTGATACAATGATCTGAAATGACGAGTGCATAAACCAGATCTGCACACGAAGGCTTGGTGCTGACTAACTGCCCACGCCCCGCCGCCCCACCCCCCCTCCCCTGCTTGGGGTCACCTGCAGGGGCAAAGGGGCCAGACGAGAGCCAGACGAAGGCCAGACGATGGTCAGACGCTGCACTGGCCAGTCACGTCCAAACAAAGGATGAAAGACGTTTATGACCAAAATGACCAAATAATTTATTTTTAAGACTCGAGCACTGTTTTATTATTATCGATGTTATTATTTACTTTTGTTGTATTTTACTGAGCAGATTCATTTTTAATTAGCTGTTGATTTCTGAAATGAATGATTTGTAATCAACAGCTAATTAAAAATGTATCTGCTCTTGTAATTATTAGTGATTATTACAAGTCTATCATTAGTCCATTGCTTTGTTTATTACAGCTGAGGATTTCTGTTTGTTTAAATGAAACCTCTCGAATTTACAGTGTTTATTGAAAAAGATATAAAAAGAAATATGACGCACGTCATTGATGAAAATGAAAATTGTTATTAATGTCAGAAAACCTAAATATTTTCTTTGGATTTTTTTTTTTTTCATTTGTTCATGTTTTTGGGTTTTAATGCGGGCAATGCAGATGTGTTTTATTTTTGCTTGGTTTTTTTTTTCTATTTTTCGATCCTGAACCTAAACAGAGAAGAAAGAGAAAGGAAAAAGAGAGTAGCAGGGAATCTGGAAGGAGGAGAAAAGGGTGGAAAGAAAAAAGGAGAAAAGAAGGTGGTGGTGATGGGGGGGGGGGGGATTATAAGGGATGGAGATTGAGGGGGTGCTGACATGCACTTGTCTCCAATCTCTTCGAATACATTTCACAATTCATCTGCTTTGTCTCTACTGCCACGGCTGAGGACAATCAGTCCAGACGCCCATTAGATTCTTCCTCGTGCCCCCCAACACCTTTTTTTTCACTCTTTCCTCCCCTCTGACACGCTGGCTGAAGGAGAGAGTGGAGGCAATTCACATCCTTCCCCCAAATGGAGAAATGTCAGGAAGAGAAACCCACATCAAAAAGCATGTTGTCATGGAGATACAGTACGGACCAGATATCTCATAGACACGCGCGCTCATACACACATATACACACACACTCGTGTATGCATGCAAGGCCGTGCACAAATACACACCTGAGAACATGAACATAAAATGCAAGCACTAGTGAGCACGGATGGATTTATGTAAATTTAATTACATTTTTTTTGTTTGGTTTTACACTTTACCTGCCATCCACAATCCTGTGCTTTATTTTTTTATTATGATTATTTAGTAACGTATTAGTCCAGACACAAGGGTAAATATTTAGACACAACTCATATTTATGCCGCCTTGTGGTTTTTTTTTTTTTTTTGTGCTTTTATTATGAATAGGATTGAAGAACAAAAATTCTGATTCTCAAATACAAATGATTAAATATGTCTTGAATAATCTAATAAAAGAATAACTTCATGAACAATATATATTCATATATTTTTTTACAGAGAGAGAAAAAAACAAGCAGACGTATGAATATTATTAGTTTTTTTGCAAAATCGAGCCTTGTCTTACTGCTTTTGGGATTTTTTTCCCCTACTTAAAACATAATAATAATAATAATAATAGTTTTATGAGCTGTCTTGCAAAAAAAGGAGTCAAATCTAATCAAGCCACATTTCTGCAAATAGAACTTCCCCGATTCTGTCATAATTTTCCTCTTAAAAATAAAACGTAGACTGGAAGGAGAAGATGAAGGGAGGTGTGAAAATAAGAAATAAAAATAAAAAATCCCCTTCCTTTAGCATGTCTATACTTGGAGTGTCTTTCAGCGAGGCTCAGGGCTGAGGTCATGTGACCAGTGTGCGCATCCACTGAAGCCATTTTCAGCCAATGGTGTTGTCCGAGACGACGTGCAGCCGGAAGACTCGGCATCTCGGTGGTCGACTCGACAGAAAGGAGGGGAGGTGAAATGAAGGGATGAAGGAAAAGAGAGGGATGGGAAATGAAATAGACAGCAATGCTTTGCTTTGGATCTTTAGACTGGGTTCGACGCTGAATCAGAATCAGAGACAGTGATGATTTGCAGTGACAGTGATCTTTATTTAGGGTCCAGGACTGAATCAGGACCAGAAGCTGAAACTGAAACAATAATGGTTTGGTTGGATCTTTACCTTGGGTCCAGTGCTGAATCAGAACCAGGACTAGAATCAGAAAAATAGGTAGTGATGATTTTGCTTAGCATTTTATGCTCAGAGTACTGACTCAGAACCAGAACCAGCAATAGACAGTGATGCGCTCCTCTGCATCTTAGGCAGATTAACCTGAATATGAATCAAAATCAGAAAACTAGATTCTTCCTTCAGAATCTGATGATTTGTTTTGCATATTTAACTTTAAAAAGTCTTTAAAAAGGGGGAAAAAATCCACATTTCACTTTCAAATCATTATTCTTGCTTCAGCTCTAAAACAAAATCTAAATTTAAATAAAAGACAACTAGAGAGTGGTGTTTTGTTTTAAATACTGTAGTTAGCTTTATTCCAGTTCTGATCCAGAATCAGAACCAGAAAGTGAGACACCTGTGCTTTGGTTCACATCTTTTCTGAATTGGAATCGAAATCTGAATCTGAATCCGAATCAGAAAGCCAGACAGTGATGTTCCCGTGTTGTTCCAGCCCTGAATCTGAATACAAAAAAACTAAAATAAATAAATATCATCGTTCCCTTTCCTTCGCTTTGTACCTCTAGCTCGAGACCAGTGCTGAATCCGAATCCGAAAACACCACATCGGCTTTCACACCATCATTACGTTAGTTCCAGCTATGAATCAGTATCAGAGGACTCGAAAGCCATGTTTTGCTTTGCATCGTAAACTTCTTCCTTCAGAATCTGAGGGTTTAATCAGAATCAAACGCGGGAGGAGAAAAAATAGACAGCGATGCTTTGCTTTATATGATTAGCTTTCGTTCCAGCTGGGAATAAGAACTCCGAATCTCCAGCTAAAGAGAACGTGTCTTGTTCCTTAACGTTCATATTCTCACGCAGAGGAATCTGTAATAAGGGTCAGTTTTTAAGGGGGTTAGCGTGCGCGCTCTGAGACGCTCAGAAAAAGAGGAGGAAGAAAAACACACACACACACACACACACACAAAAAGAAGGAGAGACAGGAGGATATTAATGGTAAGCAGGGCTTTAAAACCCCAGCCTAGCCATCCCTTTTTTCTTTGTTTGGCCAGAGGAGCTGAGGGCTTAGGGATAAAGGTAGAGCTCAAATCACGAGACGAGGGGCTAAAGCCAGCACGAGATAGCAAATGCCCAGCCAACGCCGCAGCGCAGCCGGTATAATTAAAACGCTCAGAGCTCCGCAACAACCCTCATCCATCTCTCCTCTTTTTCTTCCTCGGCTCCACCTGACGAAATAGTGCACACACGCACACACTCACACACACTATTAATATGATGATGATCTGCCAGGGAGCACAGCAGCCCATAGATCCTGCGAGTAAAAATACATCAGCCGAGCACGGTAAGCTCCCCGCCAGGCTTTCACGTCGTCCTGCCTTGCATGTTTTCATTTGTGTATTTTTCAGGCTTGTCACTGAGCAGTCCCTGACATTTTTTTTCATGCACCCTGATTACGTCTGTTTCTTCTTCTTCTCTACTTCATAACACCAAAACAACAACAACAACAACAACAACAACAACATGGCGCCAGTATACCACTATACAAAACTGTGCACACTTTTTTGATGGTCCTGCTTCGTGAACAGGAGACAAGAATGTCTTTTTAATGCTGCATGTGTGTTTCTTAATTGCTGGTAAAGAAAAAAAAAATACTTAAACGTTTAAAATTTTATATACAAATAGATAGAAAGACAGATTAATGTCCAGAAGTCAGCATTGTAAAAATAAATAAATAAATAAATAAAAATAGCAGATAATATAAAAGGCCCTGTGTATCATCTTTACGTGTATTAACAAAGAATTTGCTGAATGTGTACCGGGCGGTGTGCACTGCCCCCTGTTGGACACCGATTGCGTTTCCACAAAAGAGGATCATTAAACCTGTCTGAAAATGACAAACTGTCCAAGCTCCTCTCTCCAAACCTGATGTACGCACATATTAAACGCTGCGGTCAGCACCAAAGCCTCCTCACAGACCGGGAGCGAGGCAGACACGTGCATTCGTCCCATCTCCGGGCTCTTTTTTTTTTTTTTTTTTTTTTTTTTACCCCGCTTTCCTTTTTGCGGCACGGTCTGATTAGGTGAAAGAAAATGGCCGTCTTGAAGCGATTCTCTCGGGAATGTGTTACAGCGATGGCTCGTCGTGTGCCTGACAGCGCTGTTATTGAAAAGCGGAGGGATGTTTTTTCAGACAGATTGAATATGAATAACCGGGCTGAAACACACGGCGCCATGTTGTTCTGATTACGGGGGGGAAAAGGCTCTGATTTCAGAACGTCGACTGCAGAGAGAGTGAAACAAGAAGGTTAAATAATTCCTTGTACTTTCTTTTTTTTTCCCTAAGCAGCATCTGTGCATGTGAATATCTTCAAACAAAAAGGTGTGTGTGTGTTTTTTTGTTAATTTCTTTCAGGTTTGATTGGATTAAAAATGGAAATCGAGCAGCTTTAAGCAGGACTTTATGATATTCGAGTTCTATGAACTCATGAAAATTTGAGTTTCGCAAAAAAAGTTAATATAGATGTCATTTATCATAAAACAATCCATATTTGAAACACTGGCGACGCCGTGTTCCACGCTCTGCTTCACGTGTAGAACAGCTCAGAATGACTGACATCATTTACAGAGTGATATATACTTTCACACATTTTAAAATTAGGTGAAAAATCACTACTTAGGAAAATAAAACACTCGCTCAGCTAAAAAACTAAAAAATATATATATATAATTCTGTTTCAAATGCTTTTTAATATCATATTTTTAAAGAAAAAAATGATATGAAACTGTAGAGATCGAAAGTTGCACTGTTACTCCTGACTGCTACAAAGCTCTGACACTAGAGACTCCTTCCACAAACATTACTGCACAAGTCGATGTGAAGAAACTCCTACTGCTGGAGAAACAATCACACATCCCAGCAAGCTCATTAACACAGCTGGTGTTAGAGGAAATGAATCGACACCTTCTGACCAATCAGAAGCCAGAATTCAACCCTAGTGAGCACATAGTATACAATGAATAAAAATAAATGGGAAAATAAATTGAGTTTTTGCTTTGCTTTGGTTTATGTTTACTTTGTTTACTTTGTAATATTAAGCATTTATAAATATTAATATTCAAAAAGCATTTAAATCTTTTTAAAAAAAGAGATGCATTATGATCTGTGGTCCATGTTTAAAATGTTCAACCAGAGAAATTCCGTACAGTTTTGTAAGTTTGTACATCTGATTATTAGCTTTATGCATCGTGATGCAATCATCTCATTTTGTGCATTTATTCAGAATAATTTGAAAACAAATCACAATTTATCACTGAACAGATAATTTCTCTCATGCTTATGTCACTCACATTTATGATTAATATTTCTAAAACATCGTAAATAACAACCCAAAAACAGGCATGGAATGTACTGTCTATCTATCTATCTATCTATCTATCTATCTATCTATCTATCTATCTATCTCCATCTGAGCAGTCAGGGCTCATTGGGGTCAACCCTGGGGGTCAAAGGTCATGGGAACAGCAGACGTCTGGATAGATCCACTCTAAACAGACGAACAGTTTGTGTGTGTGTGTGTGTGTGTGTGTGCGTGTGTGTGTACATCTGCGTACTGTACATAGCCGAACCATGACGTGTCCCGATCTTCACGTGCCAGTCGATAATCTGCCCTTAAATTCTTTTTCGCTCAAACACACCTCGCAGGCTCGCTGCCATCAGATCGTATCAGCATTCTGAGGCTACGAGGGATAAATCTATTGACATGGATTTTTCAATATCGCCTTTTCAGATGCTATTGAGTCGGAAGGCCAAGCGCTCTTTGATTGCCTTAAGAGCTGTTTTTTTTTCGAGAAGTGGAGGCAGGAGTGTGTGTTTCTTTGAGTCTCCGCTCTCTGTTCACACGCTGGTCAATGAACGGGGTTAAACGCCCGCAAACATCTATACACGTCCAATCTAACAAACGGGAAAAACGGTTAAGAGGTTTTTAATTTAGGAGAACGCTGGAAACCTGGGTGTGTAAATATTTCCGTGAAAATACTTCACAATGCTGTATCATATTACCGTGCCATAGTGTTCAATATACTGATTACATTAAATCTCAAACACAGGAACTATGAATACATTTTGCGGTAACATGGTTTAGGAATGAAACACTCCATTGCTGTTGTGCAGTTACAGTAAAATAATCAGCAGTGTTATTACAGAGTGGAGTTACAGTTAACACCATGATGTTTCTAATAACGGCCCCTCAGTCCTCAGCTACTGGATTATGATTGCAATGACACAACACCCTTTTTTTATCCATTTATATTGAGGCTTATCTCTATGAAACAAGTTATAACTATGTTATAACCGCAGTACATACTATAGCCTACAACATACAGGCAACGCCGACCGTGCCAGCGCCATCTTTGTTGCCGAATTATAAAGTGAAAATTGCTCGTGAACACACTGAGACGTATCGTGGACTCGTTCACGCCTTAATGATTATTTCTACTAAATTAGCCTTACAGTCTGAGACAGCCGTTTAATATGGAATAATCGCTTATTTGCAACAAAAGTCACTAATATAGCTGATCAGTTTCAAATTGATGTTGTGTTTTTGTGAGCGGTTATTTTCTACAAGCAGTCCGTGGTGCTGTAAGTGCTCACCTGAGCTGTACGTGCTGCATTTCTAAAAAATTATTGCGCACAACAAATTTCTCGATATTGGTAAAGACAAACATGACTAGACGAAACAAAACTGGAGCTCAAGATATCTTCTACTGTAAGCCCAGGTGTGTGACTTACTGAGTCTCGTTATGTCACTTGGAAGCACATTAAAAAGTGCAGAGGTCATTTTCAATTACAGTATTTTGTGTCAAATTTGTCTCTCATTATGATGTTGGAAGAAACAAAACAACAAAAAAAAAGTAGAGTATTAATGAGAGTATTCCCAAAGGGAAATTAATCACAATCATCAAGAGCTGCGATGTCCAGCGGGGCGAGCCGTCATTACACACACTTTTACACATGCAGAAAAGGGGAAACGTACCTGGATACTTTTTCTTTTTTTTCATTTACAGTAATGTGTAAAAGTTTTGACCCCCTATTCATTTTGCTGCTCATATGTTGCTTCCACAGACCCAGACTGTCTAATATTCTTCATGTCATCATGAGGAATACATCTCCAGGCTTCCTGAAGAACTTTTCTTGGTCTCTCATTGAGCAGTTTCAAAGGGAATGTTTTGTGTTTGTTAAGCCACACAGTGACCTATAAATCATTCATGCATAAAAAAAACAAACATCTAACTTAAATTAAGGCCTGACCCAGTGAGAAACAGGTGCAGATGATGACAGATGATCAGGCCGGTGATTAGTTATACCGCTGATGCTGAATGCCGCGTGGTTGGAACAGACAAGAGGGGAAATGAGGTCACTGTTACAGTACATAAACAACCAGTTTTTCCAATTGTGTCTTTAATTTAATTTAAAGAAATGAGGTGGGGCTGAAGACTTTTGCAAAGCACTGCATCTTTTACACAAACAGGTATTATTAAGAGCTACGAAAAACAAGTGCCACGCCGACTTTCAGGACATCCTGGTGAAGAAAATATGTAGATTTCCTTAAATAAATTTGTTTTTGTACTGTAAAGGCAATCGTTCATTTTTTTTTTTTAATCATTCCGGACACGTCTTAAAGAGCAGAATATTTGCATGAGTACGGTCCTGTGATCTGGTCCAGTAGCAGTTGCAGCTTCATGTAAATCCAATTTCCTAGGAATAACCATCATGACCAACAACGCTTCCTGCTCTCCAAAGCGATGTGCTTTCACTTCTGATAGGTCGAGGTCATCAAAGCATTCAGTCTATCTAACAGCAGGCTCTCAATCAAAAAGCAGGACACCTCTCCTAATGGCCACAAGCCGACAAAGATGGTGCCACCGACGAGGCCATATGACGTGTGACAAAGCTGTGAGCGCTGTGCATAAACGTCTGGTGGTCTGTGAATATTCTGATACATATTGTGATTGTGATATTTAACTATTAAATGTGAGATGTAAAACTATTAAATAAAAAATAATGTTACAAATTATATAATTAAAGAGGATGTTTGCCAAGATTTATTTAGCATTTCAAAATTATATATAAAAAGATAATAATAATGACAAACGCTCATTAAATACTTGACTCTATTTATACTCTACAGTATGTATATTATGTATTTGTATGCATGTATATTGAATCGCAAGTCCCACATGTCACGATTTCGATTAAGTCAAAAAAGATTTAAAAGAAAGCATTGACACTGGAGACTCCTTCCATTTGTCCAAAAGAATGAGCAACATACAATAAAATCAGCATATAGTGTATCCCTGTGAACAGTCCCTGAGAATGACCTGTTGCTATGGAAATGATAATGACAATGTATCAGAAAGTAAGGAGCAATCCAATCAGGATTGAGAATTTAACAGTTTTGTAGCTTTTTATTTCTATTTTATTTCTTTTTTTTTTTTTTTCTTTAAATACAGGCTTCCAAATCCTGGACGAGACTGAGGACGTGATCAGAACACAGAGCGACTGTCCTGTTGCGCGGTCCGGACTAGCCACTCTCTCGCTGTGCCGGGCCGCACTGTGCAGGCCGGCTCTATCAGAACAGACACGGAGAGACCGAGCTCTCTAATAGGAACAAATTGGCAATGTGTGTGTGTGCGGGCCGATCGTGTGCAGCTCGGAGCTGTGGATTGATAGTGATGCCTAATGATCCCCCTGGGTGGATCAATAGCAATAATCCCCTTTCCTGCCCATCCTTGTTATTGGCAATGAAGAAGTGAAGAGGATCCTGGGAAAAGTGCAGTGACAGGAGCTGAGAGCTTCAGCCTGGAGAGCATCTAAAATCTCACACGCACACACACACACACACACAGACACACACACACAAATACTGCATGTATATGAGAAAACAGAGCTACACCTACACCTACAGCTACATCGAGTCATAAAAGTGCGCAAATCGAATCAGACGTATATATCGTATCGTCCACATACAACCGATCAATATTTATTCTGCTCTTATGTATTTATTAGTGTGCGCACTTCCTGTGTTTTATATTAAATATTCCGGCGCCCCCTGTGGCCCCCGGCTCCGAGACTGAACAACAGAATGTCGAGGTAATGCGATTAAATCTTACACAAAGATTATAAACAATGCCAGATTATTCATTCTCTTCATATTCTCTTTTCTAATATCAGAAAGAGTGTCTGCATAGTGTATGTGTGTGTGTGTGTGTGTGTGCATGTGTGTGTTTGAAAGAAGTGCGTAATAGCTATATACTGTATTTTTTTAACATGCCAAATAAGACAGTGTAAAGCAGCATCACGTGAAAAATAAATGATAAACGTGACAGACAGTTTGTTATCTTGGTACTTGTTAGAGTAAATTTCAGTGCTTAGGTAGAAATGTGTGATTGTGTGTGTGTGTGCAACAGTGATCTCTTTTAATAAAAAAGGATGATTCAAGAGGTCAGGTGTTTGTGTGTGTGTGTGTGTGTGTGTGTGTGTGTGTGTGTTCAGCAATGCAAAAGGGAAGTGAAGTGTGAAATCCTAACGGACATCCTGTCTAATGTGTGTGCGTGTGTGTGTGTTTCCGTGTGTGTGTGTGTGTGTGTGTGTGTGTGTGTGTGTGCTAATCCTACAGTTACCGAGACATACATGTCTATCTGAGCTTGTGCATCACTGCCATGAAGCATCAAATCACACATGCACACATACACACACACACACACACACACACGCACACAATGCAAACGCATCCATATAGTAGGCCAGCTGTCACAGTGGATCCTCATTACCCAAGACTGCATCACACACACACACACACACACACAGCTTCCTTCTACATTTTTAACTGACAATACAAACACAGGTGACAGGAATGTGATCTGAATATCATCAGAAAGGTGATTATTAGGCGTAGAAGAAAATCAATGCGATCGATAAACATGCACAGATATTGATTTTTCAATTATCACCTCACTCTCCTGTCTGAGTCGTCACCTAGACCACTGATTTTTTTTTTTTTTATATTTTATTAATGTAGACTTTTCAAAACCAAAATTTTATATATTTTTTTAACTCTATATTGTATATTTTTGTGGGATGATATAGTATTTTATCGAGTAAAGCAATAGTAGAATTTTAATTTAGAGACAGAACCATTCTGATTTCCAGGAATGCTGTCAAGGAAAAAAAAGAAGATTCTATTACAAATCAAACCACTATAAAAGATTGGAATTGCTTTCGGAAAAAATTATTTTAGTAGTTTTTGTATATTCTTTAAATTTTGTTTAATTATTTCCATTTTATTCTATTTAATGTGAAAGTGATTTTTGCCCTGGTTTAGTGCGGGTATTTTTCTTTTTCTTTTTTAAGTGACTTATTTATTTTTTTTAATTCAGGTTTATGGTTTTTAAAGAAAATAGCAT
>JAOVVA010000004.1:1874122-1891640 GCA_028565275.1 Leiocassis micropogon | reverse complement strand
GATATACATCTCAATATCAACTGTTCAGAGGAGATTATTGTGTATTTTGGATAAACGCCTTCAGTATTGTTTTACAGAGTAGAAAGAAATAAACATCAGGGAAGACCAGGGGTGTCTAAACTTTTGACTGGTAGTGTAACTTCATATATCATAATTGGCCAATAAGTAGCCTGAAAAAAAGGTCTTACTCTGACTTCGAACACACACAACACTGAAAAGGGAGTTTCTAAATATCTTTACCCTGGAAGGAGTTTTCCAAAAACTATATGCAAATAACTGAATAAAATTCTTTAATTATTATAAATAAATATTATAAATAATTAAACAAACAAACAAACAGCTAAATAAATATAGACTTTAAATAAATAAATAAATAAATAAATACCTAATTTAATGTGTTAATAATCACTATTTGCATTGTGTTCTGTTCATAATTTTTAAATGTAGTATAAAACTTGCTTTATCCACACTGTAAGCCCTAAAAGTTCTCAAAGTAATTAAACCTATTGAGTACTGTTGACTTAAATAATTACAATTAGTTCAAATGAATAGACCTTAATGAATATTTAGAACTTTTTGGTATTTATGAGTTTGTAGAAATGACACCTTTCAAGTTAGCTGAACAACTTTGATATTTTAAGTATCTGCAAGTACTTAAGTAACAGTTTATGTTCCACCAACTTAAAATCTTTCAGACTAGTGATTTTGTGTCTGACGTCATGAGGGCAATAGGTGGCTTTGAGTTTTGCCAACTTATTCGGGTTTACAGTGCAGTAATACTCGTATCTTATAATATCATATTTTAATTGTATAAACATAAACTAATACACATAAGCCATATAGAATTTACCATTTATAAGCCATAGAAATTGTTAGAATGTTAACAAATATATTAATAATGAAATAATGAAATAAAAATATAATATAAACCTATTTAATTCTGATTCAAAGTCTTATAGAGTTCTAAATAAAAGTCTAATACTTTAAATTAGGCTGTGTATAGTATAAATATATTCATAAAATGTTATAAAGCATTAATAATCATATAATTAGATCAAAGGGCATTACAGTTATAAATGATGTTTATAATTTATTTGTAAACTTTAATAAACTGAATGCATTTATAACATCTGTGTAAATTTAATAATGGCTTTTATTCATTTTGGCGAAATGTATTAAATGCCTTTTAACAATGTTGTTAAATTATTGCAACCATACCTTATGAATGCTTTATAACATGTTATGAATGTTACTCCTGGGTCTTTTTTTTTTCACATCTCAGAAAGATCCACTTAAACTCAATTTATAAATGATCTTATAGTGAATGAAAAGAATAATGTTAACATTAAAGAAAACTAGTGGCATCTCCCTGTTTTTTTGTGAGGGAGGGATGGGCAGTATGGAGAAGAGGAGAAAAGGAGGAAAGAACAAAAATGAAAGAGTACGATGGGGGAAAGTGATTGCTCTGATTTATTTATGATCCAATGAAGGTATGCTGAACGCATCAGAAGCAGCAGCAGTGGTCAGACTGTCAGGGATGATGAAATGCGTTCATGGTCGAGTGAGCGTGTGAACGAGTGAATGAAGAGAGAGGCAGAGAAAGAGCAGGAGAGGAAAGAGACTCGTGGTGCTGCGGCTGAGCTTTAACTATCTTGCCTCTGCTACACAACCACATAACACTCACACACCACACACACACTCAGAGCTCATCAACACTGTGCCACATGCATACACACACACACACACACACACACACACACACACACACACACACACACACCTTTTCCACTGGTATGGAGGATTTATGATTTCACAATTGTTTTAATTGTAAATGAAAATTTTATATTTAACTGTTAATTGAAAAAGTGAACAACTTCTAAACAAAAGATATCTCCTTATTTAAACTGGTTTGTTTTTTTGAACACACAAATTTCCTGATTGTTTCCCTATTAATTGTGAGCAAGTAGGAGGACTGTGTTCAAATTTTACAAATAGACAACTTGAGAATAAGTAGCGTAAATAATAAACAAGACACATTTAAAAAGAACTTTTAATCAAATTAATTATATATTATATAATTCAGTCTGCGATTCGTGTAACAGGTGCTGTTTTACAAATGTACTGTACTTTGATTGTACTTTTAAAGTGACGTCAAACAGTTGGGAACACAATATTGGAAATAAAGCTTGGGGGGGCAAATATATCATCTCCAGGAAATCAAGGTGATGCAATTTCCTGTTGTGAAATATTGCAAAAATTGTACTGAGGTGAATATGAATGAGCATTTCACAATGTTTTGCGGACGTGTGTGGAAAAAGAGGTTTCAAGCAAAGGACCACCTAAATTGGAAAAAATATAATTTTTTTTTTACAATCGAATCATAATTTAATTATTATTTTTCAAGTTAATAGTTAACATTAAATTTTTAAACCAGAAACATGTTTAACACAATATGTTTCTAAAACTTACTGCGAAACTTCCCATGCATAAAGGTTGTTTTGTCTTCCAAAACAACTTTTTTGACCAAAATGTTACAATTCAGCACTTGAACAAAAGAGTGGTGTTTACGCGAGATGTGCAATTTATTTCAATTTCTTTTGGATAGAAAAGTTGTGATGTGGAATTCATACAATAGCAATAACATTCTAAACAGCAAAAGAGATTAGGACAGGTTGTCAAATCTTGTAGACAACACCGCCCTCTGCAGGAGGCTGAAGGAAGTGAATAGAATGATCACAATGCTAAAAGAAGACACTTGTGTTGTGAGAAAGAAAGTAATTGATGAAGCTAATTTCAAAAACTTCAAATGGGCAAATCCTCCTCTAAAGATCATACCGCTAATAAATCTATAATGAACCCACTAATTCAGGCCTTGTTCACGTTCTCATAATTCTATTACACTTTATATTATGTCTCTTAACCCTGCATTTTGGATCATTAACGCAGGCCTGACACATCACTTTGCATAAATGGATTATGACAGGATACTCTATAACAGCGTCATAATTTGTTATAGCACTTATTACAGCACAATGCATTCTTTTGATACTTTATTACCACTAAATAATGGACTGGTCTATGAATGAACAAATTCATTATAACATGTTAGGAATGTATTTATAAATCGTTGTACAAGTGCAAGAGAAACTAAGAGATCATAAAGCTCTTGGGTTTATAGAAAATAGCCGAAATGTCCTCTGGCTTCTCTAATTCATCCCAAATTCTTCCATCATTATGAAACCAGAGCAATTTTCCCTGACAGGCTGAAATCACCTTGACGAAACACTCATATTTATGTAACCATTTCAGTCTATCTCTCTCTCTCTCTCTCTCTCTCGCTCTCTCTCTCTCTCTCGCTCTCTCTCTCGTTGCCGTGGTGCCCTGTGCAAAAGATTTATTAATGGTTTTTGAAAAATACCAGTGATTTCATATAATTTAATGGGCTGCAGATGGGCCGGATTCAAACCACTCGGTCAGAAAATATGTCCCAAAATTGCTGCGCTTTCTAATATCGGCAGCATTCCGGGAGCCGACAGGGAATAAAACCGGAATGGAGCACAAATGCACCTTTCAT
Organism: Leiocassis micropogon; assembly: GCA_028565275.1. NCBI lineage: Eukaryota > Metazoa > Chordata > Actinopteri > Siluriformes > Bagridae > Leiocassis > Leiocassis micropogon. The sequence continues at coordinate 1,888,066 of JAOVVA010000004.1, read as the reverse complement.
ATTTTGTGAGGTGGCTCAGAATCTGCACCTCGTAGGTGATAAAATTGGGACTGCGGCTCAGATTCAAATCAGCCGAAGAGACTGAGCACACATCCATCTTAATGCTGCAGAGGAAAGAGTGTGTGAGACATGAGAGAGAGAGAGAGAGAGAGAGAGAGAGGGAGGGAGGCCTGCACTGCTACTCAGCACTGTAGCCATTTATTATTTTTAAGTCAAATTTCATATCCATCTCTCCATAAAGCACCTCTGCATTTCATACAGGGAGCGAGGGAGGCGAAAAGCTTGCAGCATCCCTCTGCACACGTGATCAGGTTTGTCACACGTGGCCGAGCGAGTAATACGTGATCGTCAAGAAAGAACGCCAAATTCACACACAAAAAATTCAAATAGAGTCGTTTTAGGCAGGCAGGAAGGGGCAGGCACAATAGCGTGGTTGCATAAGTGTTCACACCCCTTAACTAAGACTGCTGTAGCTTTTAAATCTCAGAGCATTTTAGCCTTTTTTTATTTACTTTTTTTTTTATTAAACATATACAGGGCTCAGGATTGTGCAGTACAGAGTGATGATTGCTTGTTTTCAACACAAACTACAGTATGATGGCAATATAATGAAAATAATTTTATTTCATTTTAACCAACTATACAAGCATGACTAACCCAAAAAAGGTCACACACAGGCAAAGAAATAGCACAGATATACACAAGCACGTTTTTCTGGTTGTTTTTGGTTGTTTGTAAGACCAAATAAATAATAATAATAATAATAATAATAATAATAATATGCAAATTTTGAGACTTTTTACATTTTTACGGGTCATTCCCATATTCCGGTAGCGGTAAAAGTAATGATGACTTTGGTTCTACCTGAGATATAATCGAAAACCCAAATACACAGTTTGAAGTCTGAAGCCTCCCCGTTAACACACACCAGCAGGGCTTCCATATAAGCACTTTTTTTTATCATCATTGACCTGTGCTGTGTTGCTTGTAATTCAGCACTCAGGGTTTTCAGCTAAGACTCTACCACCTTTGGCACTCTACTCTAGTCTTCTTTTGGCAATTCTGTTCCACTGTTTTCTTTGCTTCAGATCTGTTAGCTCTCCTGTGCATAGCTCTCTCCTTCTCAAGTCCTTCTGCAGGTTCTTGAATAGGATTTAGATCTGCGCTCTGACTGGACCGTTCCTAAACGTTGATCTTCTTCTTTTGAAGCTGTTCCTTTGTTTGTTTGGATTTGTGCTGCAAGGTGATTTTTTTTTTCTTTTCTTTTCACATTCATCTTTAGCTGTCTAACAGGAGCCTGTGTGTTTTTCTTTTTTTCCTTTTTTTTTCCAAAATAAATTGATATGTGAACAGTTTGACAACAAAATACAATAAATGCCATTTTCGTACTTTTAGTCTTTTTGGCAAATTATTATTCTCTAGTACAAATGTTTGTGCATAAGAAAACATTTTACCCTCTGGCCCTGAAGAAGTTCTGACATGTCCGGACACTTGTACACTGTATTCAGCACAAAGTGGGCTACAATAATATGTGAGCAGCGTATATGTACACGTTTGTATTTTGGGGAAAATAACAGGTTTACAAGGTTATTAAATAAAAAATAAGGCCACAAACATCTATATGAACTAGATATATAACTTTATTTTAGAAGCTTCAAACATCCACATTTCCACCAAACCACGACACGTAGCTGCCTGATTTTTCAAGCAAAAGCCGTTGCATTGTGACCAGTTGCTTCACTTATTTCTGTCTCATGATCAGTGTAGACAATCAACCGGCTTCTCAGAATAGCAGCTGCCGCGAGCGAGATAAATGCTTCTAATGGATTTTTGGAGAATGTTGAAGACAAGACAAAGGATGTTTACATTCTGTTACTGCCATTGCAGCCACTTCAACAGTAATAAATGACAGCTAAGTGTTGCCTAACATCCCCTTAATGTTCTGTGAAACGAGTGTGAGCGCTGTCGTGAAGTTAGTTTTAGGCGCAGCTTCCTGTTTCACTTCTAATCAATACGTCTCTTTTCTCCCACTTTATCCTGCTTTCACTTGCACTGATTAAGCTTTGATCCACTTAAGGTAATATTTTGTAAAGAAAATTAGCCAGTGACACCGCGGTACCGCTACAGCACAGCAGGAGTGACTAGTGTACAAGAGACAGGAGATGCATGTGTTTGTGGAAAGCTTGCTGTCTGATCCTGTCTGTTCTTCAGGTGTGAAAGGTAACTAAGTACATAAAGGCTGAGTTTATGTTTGGTACATACATTTGAAGGGTAAGTACTTTTGTACTTCTTCTTAAACTTTAGAGTTAATGAGCCCAACGTACCTGCTACAACAGACTTAGCAAAGTATTTAATATGCAGGAAGATGGTAAGCTCTGGGCTATTGAAATTTGATGATAAACCTGAAAACTACTGGGCCTGGAAAGCATCTTTTGTCAGTTTCACTGAAGAGAAGCCCACCAAATATACTTTCAAAGGTCCAGTGTCTGTCAGAAGAACAGAGATCTCAACTGATTCAGATATCACCAATGACTCCTTAGAAAAAAGAATGATTGATCCGAGATACTACGGTCACCTAAAATCCCAGCTCTTGATCCTAATGCAGACATACTTATTCTACTCGGTTGAGACATACCACGGGGTGCACAAGGTCAGAGAATACTGTAATGTGCCACACAACGCACCATATGCCCAGCGTCTCGACCTTGGCTGGGTTATAATAGGGGAAGTCTGTTTAGGAGGTGCTCATTTGCCAGTGAATATCAATGTTTTTAGGAAACATGTATTGAGCAATGGACATACATCTCTCCTTGAACCTTGCAACAACTGAATCTACATTAAAGAGGAAACAGATGATACAGTGTTTCACAAAATTCCTTCAGGCATAATTAAGAGTATTGACTCTAATGAAACTGATAGTCTCTGCAAAGGAGAACACCACATGATGATAGCCTGCCATGTCTGTAGATGATGAAGTCTTCCTAGAAAATATGGACACAGAGCTCTTTATGGATGACTCATATAGTTGGGTGGCGCCTCTATCCTTTAGAAAACCAAGGCGTATTGACTTCCCAACAATTGGAACAAAGCAGTCAAGCGCTTCACATCACTGTGCCGTATGCTTGAAAAAAGACCAGACATGAAAGAACACTTTTTCACCTTTATGAAAAAAACTTGAAAAAAAGACTTGAAAAAAGACTTAAACAACACGCTCCTTGGTGTTCTTCTTCGTTTCCGCAAGGAACCTGTTGCTGTAACGGCAGACACAGAACAAATGTTTTATTGCTTTGTTGTTCGTGAAGATCACCATGACTTTCTGCGTTTCTTGTGGTTCGAAGACAGCAATCCTGACAAATCTTTTAGAGAGTATCGCATGACAGTACATGTCTTTGGCAATAGTCCTTCTCCTGCTATTGCCATATATGGTCTGAGAAGAGCCGCCCTGTATGGACAAGAGGAATACGGTGTAGAAGCGAAAGAGTTTGTTCTAAGGAACTTTTATGTTGATGACGGACTTGCTTCTTTCCCTACAGACACTGAGGCCATCAATGTATTGAAAAAAATACAAATGTTAGCAGACTCGAACATTCGTCTTCACAAAATATCATCTAACAGTCCCACAATAATGGAGGCTTTTCCATTGGAGGAACGTGTTAAGAAGTTAAAAGATCTGGACCTTGGTGCAGAGACCTTACCCTTGCAACGAAGCTTGGGACTCTATTGGGACTTGAAGAACGACACCTTCACTTTCATTGTCTCTCGTGAAGAAAGGCCATTTACAAGGAGGGGTGTGCTGTCAGCAGTCAACAGTTTATACGATCCACTGGGACTTGCAGCACCAGTTACAATGCAGGGCAAGGCTCTGATCAGAGAACTTTGTTCTGAAAACTGTGACTGGGATACCCATTGCCAGCTAACAAAGAGACACAGCGGAGATCATGGAAAGCCTCATTACTGGAGCTTGAGAAGCTTGAGATTTCCAGAAAATACTTACCTTTTTCTTTGCTTTCCACCCATCAGAGGGAACTGTGCGTCTTTGCATACGCTTCCCCCATGGTGATTTGTGCTGTGGCCTGCCTCAGGGTACCTGACAAGAAAGGACATGTTCATACAGGATTTTTCATAGGAAAGTCCAAATTAGCTGCTCATCAATCCCATACTGTCCCTCAGCTAGAGCTATGTGCTGCTGTCCTTGCTGTTGAACTAGCTGATATACTGCTGAATGAGCTTGATATTGAAATCCATCAGGTCAAGTACTACACCGCAGAGTTGTATTGGAGTATATCAACAACACCAGCAGGAGATTTTATGCGTATGTTGCCAACAGAGTAGCACGCATTAGGAAATCAACACATCCAGAACAGAACAGTGGCACTTTGTAACTGCTGATTATGGTACACGGCCAGTGCCAGCTGCACATCTGAGAAGTACTAACTGGTTCTCTGGACATGACTTTCTGAGAAAGGACGACAGAAGTGTGCTTCCTCAGCCAGAAGTCTTTGAGCTTGTTGAGCCAGCATCAGATGTAGAGGTGCGTCCTCTTGTTGTAACATTTACCACAACAACTGTCATAACACTCCTTGGTTCCCATAGGTTTGAGCGCTTCTCTAGCTCTTATCCATGGAATAGCCAAACTCATTCAGAGAATCAGATCATTATTAAAAGCTACTGAAAGGGACACTTAAGGGTTAGATGAGCTTACACAAGCAAAGACAGTAATCATACAAAATGCTTTCAAGACGCTTTCAAGGAAGAAATCAAAAGCCTTTCCAAAAGGCCAATCCCCTCAGAAATGTTTGTGTTATTTTAGACAAAGATGGTTTGGTGAGAGTAGGTGGTCGTGTGTCTTCTACTGAAGTTCCTTGGGAAGAGAAACATCCCATAATTATCCCGAAGAATCACCACGTAGTCATTTTGTTGGTCCAGTTCTACCACAAACAGGTTGCCCACCAAGGGAGGCACATTACAGAAGGGGCTGTCAGGTCTGCAGGGTTGTGGATCCTTGGGGGCAAAAGATTGGTGTCAAGTGTCATACACAAGTGCGTAATGTGTAGAAGACTAAGAGGGAAAATGGAGCAACAGAAAATGTCAGACTTGCCTCCCAATCTCTTAACCCAAGCTCCTCCCTTTACACATGTTGGATTACATGGATTTGGACCATGGAACATCTGCATTCATCGTACTAGGGGTGGAGTAGTGGAGAATAAGCGTTGAGCTGTAATGTTTACTTGTCTGGTCATGAGAGCAGTACACATTGAGGTAGTGAAGTCTCAACATCAGGCTTCATTAATGCTCTCAGAAGGTTCACTGCAATCAGAGGACCAGCAAAAACCTTTCTCTCCGACAGAGGGACGAACTTTGTTGGTGCATGCAAAGAGCTACAGATAAATGCAGAAGATCCCAAACTTCAGTCTTATCTCCAGGAGGACGGATGTACCTGGAAGTTTTATCCTCCCCACTCTTTCCACATGAGAGGGGTATGGGAAAGAATGATAGGAATCGCTTGTCGCATCCTAAATGCCATGCTGTTAAAAGAACACTTACCCAAACTGACACACGAAGTGCTTGTCACACTTATGGCAGAAGTTGCTGCTGTAATAAATGGTTTCTGATTTCTGTTTCGTCAGATTCAGAACGACCAGATGTGCTTACTCCTGGCACACTTCTCACACAGAAATTAGATCTGGTGTCTGCTCCTTCAGGTGATTTTGATCCCACGAACCATCACAGGAAACAGTGGAAGTAAGTGCAGTGCCTTACTAATTCATTCTGGAAACGATGGCGCCAAGACTACCTTGTTACGCTTCAGTCGAGGAATAAATGGCAGGCCGATCAACCTAACCTAGAAATTGGGGATGTTGTGCTTCTAAAAGACCATCAGGCAAAGAGAAATGAATGGCCCACTAGTCTCATTGTAAATACATTCCCTAGTCGAGACAACAAAGTTCGAAAGGTTGAAGTAAGAGTGGTCAGAGGTGGTACCAGTAAAGTGTACACAAGATCTGTTTCAGAAGTTGTCTTACTGGTTAATGGGACAGTATAACATTATACCAGGTGGGGAGTGTGCTTCACCCATGAGGCAGAGACTGTGTTTGTTTGTTTTTTTGTCCTTTCTGACTTGCCATAGTTTTGCCTTTACTTCTAGAAGTTTCATCAGTTCGGTTCAGAAATCAGTTTAGCTGTTGTTTTCCCTCGCTTACCTTGAGTGCCTAAAGAACATATCTGTGAGTAAAAGTGATATTTGTTATATTTACTCATGATATATGTTCATGTTGAAGTTTTGTCATTTTGTGTTTTTAGTGAAATGTAAAATTTGTACAATGTTAATTAGGTTCGCACAATGCTAATTGCTAGTGAAAATGCATTCAGTTTATATTTTTAGTCTTAACTATTTTATTTTATATAATTTGCAAAAGTATTTATTTTGATAAAAAGGGTACAATTTTGTGTTTCAGTTTTACAGTATATTTCTTCAGTAAAGATCCTAATCTGAGAGACTTGCTTGCTGGGTATTTATTGAAGAGACTTGTGAGCCAACTGTCAAGCTAGGATCTGCCCACTTCACTCTCTAGCGAGGACAGAATAATAGCTTAGGAGAGGACTGACTACTGATGCACAGACTGGCATTAAAAGGTACATATCTGTATACTATGAAGGATGGAAATGACATTAGTAAATACTTTCTTCCAGAAGAGGCAGGAACATAGGGTGACATATAAGAGTGGAGGCAGAAGCACACAGGTGGACTACATCTTGTGTCAACGTTGTAATCTGAAGGAGATTAGTGACTGCAAAGTATTGGTAGGGGAAAGTGTAGCCAGACAACACAGGATGGTGGTGTATAAAATGACCCTGGTGGTGAGGAAGGTGAAGAGGACAAAGTGGTGGAAGTTGAAAAGGGAAGAACGTTATGCAGTTTTCAGGGCAGTGTTAAGACAGGCTCTGTCTTGTCAGGAGGTGCTTCGAGTTGACAACTAAACTAAACTAAGGTGATCAGGGAGACAGGTAGGAGGGTACTTGGTGTATCATCAGGAAAGGGAAAAGTGGATAAAGTGACTTGGTGGTGGAACGAGGAAGTCCAGGAGTGTATACAGGGAAAGAGGCTAGCTAAGAAGAAGTGGGACACTGAGAGGACTGAAGAGAGTAGACAGGCGTACAGGGAGATGCAGTGAAAGGTGAAGATAGTGGTGGCAAAGGCCAAACAAAGAGCATATGAGGACTTGTATGCTAGGTTGGACAGTAAGGAGGGAGTGGTGGATCTGTACAGGTTGGCGAGGCACAGAGATAGAGATGGGAAGGATGTGCAGCATTTTAGAGTGATAAAAGATAGAGATGGAAATGTACTGACAGGTGCCATGAGGGTGATGGGAAGATGGAAGGTGTACTTTGAAAAGTTGATAAATGAGGAAAATTAAAGAGAACGAAGAGTAGAAGACGTGACTGTTGTGGAGCAGGAAGTAAAAATCAGTAAGAGTGAGGTGAGGAGGGCGTTAAAGAAGATGAAGAGTAGAAAGGCAGTTGGTCCTGATGACATACCTACACTATGGAGGTATGGAAGTGCTTAGAGAGAGCTGTAAGACAGTGGTGAGATGTGCTGTAGGTGTGACAGAAGAGTTCAAGGTGGAGGTGGGTCTGCATCAAGGATCGGCTCTGAGCCCCTTCATGTTTGCTATGGTGATGGACAGAATTACAGATCAGGTTAAACAGGAGTCTCCATGGACAATGCTGTTTGCAGATGACATTGTGCTTTGTAGCGGGAGCAGGAAACAGGTGGAGGAAAATCTAGAGAGATGGAGGTACGCTCTGGATAGCAGAGGAATGAAGGTTAGCTGTAGCAAGACAGAATACATGTGTGTGAATGAGAGGAACCTAAGTGGAATGGTAAGGCTACAGGGAGCAGAGATAAAAAGGTCGCAGAGATGAAGATGTTGAGGTTCTCTTTGCGAGTGACAAGGATAGATAGGATCAAGAATGAGTTCATCAGAGGGACAATCCGTGTTAGATGTTTTGGAGATTACATCAGAGAGGCCAGATTGAGGAGGTTTGGACATGTTCAGAGGAGAGATTGTAAGCATATTGGTAAAAGGATGCTGGGGTTGGAACTGCCAGGCAGGAGGTCTAAAGGAAGACCAAAGAGGAGATTTATGGGTCCAGTGACATGAAGTTAGTTGGGTGAGAGAAGAGGAAGCAGAGGATAGGGTTAGGTGGAGGCAGATGATTCGCTGTGGCGACCCCTGAAAGGGAACAGCCGAAAGACAAAGATCTGTATACTATGATGCCAGCTGTTGTCATGTACCAAAATTTTTGTATTGTTCATAGACTGATGATGCTTATAATTCTTCTCATGATCTTTAACAATCTTTATAATTAAAAAGGTTTTGCGTGCAACAAATCTCAACACCTTTCTTCCTTGATCTAATTTTCTGCCAGGACTTTGTCTTAGACTCGCTGCAAAATCACAATTAAAGCCGTGAGTTTGCTGCATTTTTATTAAAATAACATATTATTGATACTAAATTGATGACTTAAATAACAACAGATGCAACTGCAGGCAGATTTATTCATTGCGACAAAACTTATATGGAGGATTTATAGCATTTTGAAAAGTAAAACAGAATTCACACTAATATATAGCAAAGAATTTCAATGTACAGTAATAATTTGGCATTTGTGCTTTTTAAAACCTTTGTAACTTAAAGAAAACATTCACAAAATATTCTTATTTTTTGGGGGTGGATTTTTTCCCCGATTTTTCTCCCTAATTTAGTCATTTCCAATTCCTCCCCATCACTAGGTTTATTTGGAGCGATCCATGATTCTCTGTATCATGACTAGAGGTAAAGTGGTGTTTGCTCGATAGGTTGTCTTGTTTTTATGCAAAGTATATTATTTCAAATTGTGGCCCAAAAGATTCTGCCTTGGCTTTATCAGACCATAATACATTTTTCCACAAAGTTTGGGGTTATTTAGGCAAGCTTCTAATAATTTTTGTTTGTTTGTGTACTAGATATTCTTGCAGCTCAATTAACTCTGCTGTAGCTCCCTTAGCACTTTCACTGATAAGAATTCCTGTTTCCTTTCATCAGGTTTGGATAGATCTCTCATTGGTGATAGTGCCACAACATGGCAGTGCCACATTTTCTCCACTGGTTCATGATGCCCTTTACAGGGCTTCACAGTATATCTGATGTTTTGGACAATATTTTATACTCATTATCTCCCAATCGAAACCTTTCAACAGTGAGATCTCAAACATGCATCATAAGTTATTTGTCTAACTGTTCACATCAAAACTCATTTGTGGTTAATCAGAATCAAGAAGTTATAAGAGGTATATGATAAATACTTTTGAAAATTAGTTTTGAAATGTGATTGAATGTGGTTTATTCTGAACAGTCAAACGCCCCATTATAAAACTTTACTACTGATACAGTTCTGTCAATCAATATATACATGCATAGGATATAATCTACAGTATAATCTAATCTACAGTGTATATACAACATTAATAATATTATCATACATATCAATATATACCATATAGCAATAAATTTATAATTAAAATATTTGATATATCTTTTCCTGAAGTGTGTATACATTTTTTTTACATCTGTATATATAATATATCCTCCCTTTTTTTTTTAGTTATGCAGGATTCATCATGAAACTGACCTGCCGTTTGGTTTGCACTTTATGCTTACTAAAGCACCAAAATGATTCAAACTCGAGGTCATTGGTGAAGGGTTTTTTTGTAAAATTCTTGAAATGTGGTGTTTTTTGTGTGTAAACACTATATATAAAATAATGCAGCAGAGAGAAGTTTGTGGATCAAAGAGTGCAGAGATGCAGCTGAGCCATGTCTTTGAGCGCTGAAGCTGGGGAGATGTTCCTCTCACTCGTTCACCACTTGTCTTCACTTCTCTCTCTGGATTACCGAGACGCCTTTGAATCCCAAAAAAAAACCATCCGCTCCCATCCACGGACTTCCTCTGCTTCTAATTTCCAGGCCGATGTCCCGCTGGGGGGATACCGGAGCGCCGGGATCAAGCTTTCACCTACTGGAGGGATTTCTGTGAGGGACGGAAACCTGAGGAGTTTGTAACCACAATTCTCTGTGTAAGGTAAGTTATTATACATGTTTAAAAAAAAAAGAAGGAAAAAGTTCTCTTGACTGCATGAACAAAAAAAAACTAATTATAGATGGACATGTATTGTTGTAGGATATAGGAAAATGAAAAGGAAAATAAGTGAGAGGAGAAAACATCTGCAGTTTCTCAATTTTTATAACTGTTTTACTGAGTCAGCAAAGGTAGGGAGGAAGAAAGAAAGACTATAAAAAACTCATTTGTGGTTAATCAGAATCAAGAAGTTATAAGAGGTATATGATAAATACTTTTGAAAATTAGTTTTGAAATGTGATTGAATGTGGTTTATTCTGAACAGTCAAACGCCCCATTATAAAACTTTACTACTGATACAGTTCTGTCAATCAATATATACATGCATAGGATATAATCTACAGTATAATCTAATCTACAGTGTATATACAACATTAATAATATTATCATACATATCAATATATACCATATAGCAATAAATTTATAATTAAAATATTTGATATATCTTTTCCTGAAGTGTGTATACATTTTTTTTACATCTGTATATATAATATATCCTCCCTTTTTTTTTTAGTTATGCAGGATTCATCATGAAACTGACCTGCCGTTTGGTTTGCACTTTATGCTTACTAAAGCACCAAAATGATTCAAACTCGAGGTCATTGGTGAAGGGTTTTTTTGTAAAATTCTTGAAATGTGGTGTTTTTTGTGTGTAAACACTATATATAAAATAATGCAGCAGAGAGAAGTTTGTGGATCAAAGAGTGCAGAGATGCAGCTGAGCCATGTCTTTGAGCGCTGAAGCTGGGGAGATGTTCCTCTCACTCGTTCACCACTTGTCTTCACTTCTCTCTCTGGATTACCGAGACGCCTTTGAATCCCAAAAAAAAACCATCCGCTCCCATCCACGGACTTCCTCTGCTTCTAATTTCCAGGCCGATGTCCCGCTGGGGGGATACCGGAGCGCCGGGATCAAGCTTTCACCTACTGGAGGGATTTCTGTGAGGGACGGAAACCTGAGGAGTTTGTAACCACAATTCTCTGTGTAAGGTAAGTTATTATACATGTTTAAAAAAAAAAGAAGGAAAAAGTTCTCTTGACTGCATGAACAAAAAAAAACTAATTATAGATGGACATGTATTGTTGTAGGATATAGGAAAATGAAAAGGAAAATAAGTGAGAGGAGAAAACATCTGCAGTTTCTCAATTTTTATAACTGTTTTACTGAGTCAGCAAAGGTAGGGAGGAAGAAAGAAAGACTATAAAAGAAAAATGCTACAAAAGAAATAAATAAAGTAAGAAATAATCAATCATTTTAATTTACAGTATTTAGCACTTATTAACAACTTCAAGTAGACAAAGCGCTTGACATTAATAGAGAAGACAAACAGTAACAAAAATATATAAAATAAAGACAAACTGTTAAAAAAATAAACATAAAATTAATAAAAGAAAATAAAAAAAATGGATAGACATTAGATAAAACAAAATATTAAGAATACAAAGAAAGAAAGAAAAAAGGAAAGAAAAAAGAAAGAAAGAAACCAATCACTCACTCAATCATTTTTGTTTATATAGCACTTATTAACAACTTCAAGTAGACAAAAGTGCTTTACATACAGTAAATAGAGGAGACAAACAATCTATGAAATAAACACAAACTGTTAAAATAAAAATAAGCACACAAAATTAATAAAATCTAGAAATGGATACACATTAGATAAAACAGAATATTAAGAATAGAAAGAAAGCAAGAAAGAAAGAAAGAAAGTGAGAGTGGAAGTGAAAGTAGTTGGAAGAATGAAAGTGGTTAATAAGAGTGAGAGTAAGTATGAGAGTATTATCAGAATTCAGATTGGGAGAAAGAGTGAGAAACAGATAAAGAGTAAAAACTTCAGACTCAAAGAGGAAATTTGAGAATGACTTGGAGTGATCATGAATTTGAGTTGTTACACAAAGCAAGTGTTAGATTGGAAGTGTGAGTGTGAGAACATGAGAATGAGTGTGAGGAAAGGTGAGAGAATGTAAGAGTGAGTGTATAAGCGACGTTTCAAGTAAATGTGAGTGTGAAAATGAGAGTGAGTGTGAGAATTTGTGTATGGATGAGTCCAAGAATGAGTGTCATTTTACTGATGTGCAATAGTCATGCTGTCCAAAAAAAGAAACAAGCAAATAAACAAGCAAAGAAGTAAATATGAGAGTTTCCATCTCATTAAAGCACCTCGGGGGGAAACAAGTACCAAAGTTTAGACAGAATGAGGATTCATGCGGTTTGCATGTGAAGCACAACACAGCGCAGATCAAACTCTCGGCTCGGATTCAACGCCCCGTCACTGTCACATAATTGGATGTAAATGAATGCGTGCAATCAAGCTAAATTGGATGCACTCGTGCTTAATTTCTTTACTTTCTGTGCTTCGTGTCCTCACTAACGAGTGCATTAGAGATGCTTTGTCCTGTGTGTGCAAATCCAATTGTCATTTCCTTTTTATACCATTTCACTCTGCCAATTAGCCGAGTGTGAAAAGAAATGATAGGACATGAGCATCCGACATACTCTCTCTCGCTCTCTCTCTCTCTCTCTCTCTCTCTCTCACACACACACACACACTGACAGTCAAAGGTCATAAACTAAGACTTACAAGGCGAAGGAGCTTTAGTTCTTTCCTGGCTTGCAAAACAATTTGTAACAGAACTATTTTTAATGCTGCCAGAATTAAAACAAGTTATTATTTCTCTTTGTGTTCTAACCACATAATTCCGAAACATCCTCAATAATGATTGGACAGAAGGTGTTCTCGTCTATAATAGCAGTGCTGACAGTAGTCCAGCTACTAAAGTATGTCCATACGATATGGTTGTCATGGTAACAGCCAGGGGTGTAACGGTGCATTTTGAAGTCATGGGTCGGTTTTTAGTACATAAAGTAAAAAAGTATAAAAATAAATTGCAAACTGTCAATGATTCCCTGGAAACACAAGGAATGCAGTAAAGGGAGTATAGATTTCTTTCCATAAAAAAAAATATATAAAGACATTAATACAAAAATTTATGTAATACCAGTAAGTCCCCTACATACAAAGTTTGAACACATGTCCATTTTGTACATTTGTCGTGTGTGTGCATCCCAGGATGTCAGGAAGCCCGTGTAAAACCAGCAGCGATGAATCTGATACAGCTAACAGTGTAAAGCAATAACGATGGAGACAAAAGCACGATCTAAAGAACACTGTACTGTAAATATATTGTGAAGAGCCAATTGTGTTAGTATCCTACTACCTAGAAGATGTATGTTGGACTTAGAAACAAATTGGACTTACGAATGAGCTCTCAGAGTGGAACTTGTTCACATGTTACTTTACCCATGTCCAGGTATTTACAGTACTGTAGGTGTTTAACACAACTGTCCACAGCAAATAGTGTAAACTTTTAAATAAGGAATATTTAAAGGTTATCTTTATCCCCAGAGTAAATGGGGAGCGAGTCGGTAATGACTCTGGGTTTTATTCCCAAATACAAGGTTTTTCCTGTTTACAGAGTGACGTTTAAATGAGTTTTATTGTATATACAAGTATTAATAATTATGTTAAGATACATATAAAGCTAAAGAGACTTTATTGTTATTGTGGTGATACAGTGAAATTTCTTTGGTAGCTCTCAGAGCCTGGCAGCAATAAGGAGAATAAACAAAAGTATAAACAAAAAAAAAAAAATTGCACTAAAATATGAGTATAACATTATAGGACATCAGACTCAAAGGACATCAGTCAGTTTAGGACAATCTCGCTGCTAAGCGTCGAAGGCAAGATTTTCTTCAGCATCTTGT
>JAOVVA010000004.1:1839257-1868957 GCA_028565275.1 Leiocassis micropogon | reverse complement strand
GTGTGTGTCTGTGTGTGTGTGTGTGTGTGTGTGTGTGTGTGTGTGTGTGTGTGTGTGTGTGTGTGTGTGTGTGTGTTAGACAGACGGACTGCCCACAAGAGCATAACTTTGTGCCTGGGGAGCTTTGGCAGCTCCTCTGTGTGTGTGTGTTGTGGAGAAGCGTCGAAATTAAAACCCTGTCCATTAAATCCCATGTCCGCCTGGAAGATTCCCTTTCGCTGACCTTTTAGCTAAATTTCCATCAATCTCATTTTACGCACGATTACAGTTTTTAATGAGAGATGAGCCGTATTATTCTCGATAATCTCTACCTCGCTCGATGCCGATAAAGCCCGAGACCTGAAGTAGAGAGAAAAAAATGCTTTTTCTAAAGAAAATCATACCTGAATGTCAAAAGCAATTTTCTTTTTTTATTATTAACATGTTTGCCAAACAGCGTCCTGTAAGCGGGCGAAATGTAAAAAGTTAATTGCTCATTATATAGACTGGGATTTATCAAAGCGATCATAACTCTCTCTTGGGTTTCATTAAATGTTTAATCAATTCCCGATTGATCTGTGGACCTTGCATAATTCGCTGTGTTATTTAAAACACAGTTAACGAAGTGATAGATGCAAAGCAAAAAAAAAAAAAAAAAACATGGATTTGTTCATATGCAAATTGCAACGTATAATTCGCTACGGATGGACTCATGCACAGTTGAGCGAGAAGAAAGACTCGTAAGTTTTGTTACTTTTAATTGTTGAAGTTGAGAAACAGTCAATAGACATCAATAGATGCACAAGCGTCATACACTGACAATGACCGGGTGTTTATGAGACTTTGGGTTATTATGTCAGGGGACCAGAAGGCACAGATAAAAGCCTTCAACCCCAGCTATCAGTCTCTCAGGAGCAGTGGATGAAATCCTCAGTAAAGTCCTCTTCTTTGTGTCTAAGCTCGCCGTAGGGTGGGGCTGATCCCTGCAGCGGCAGCTCTTTTGAATACATATTGCTATGGCTGAGCCCCTAAGACACCGCAGGAGACCCTCAGGCCACTTCCTGTTTATTACACACGTGCTCCTTCTCCTGTCTCTGAGGTCAGGAGGTCCTCTCCATGGACGGATTGCAGGGGGAGGACGGAGAGCACGGAACTTTATCACAGTTGTAGTGTTTTTTTTTTTTACAAACATACAGTTTAATTCTGCAATTTGATTGGTCAGGTTATAGTTTCTAAAGTCATTATCTGTGTCGTTCCTAGACGACCTAAACACAGGATTAGTGCTGATTAAAAAATTTTATGCGCTAAATATAATGCAGAAAATGTGTGTAGCCAAAGCAGCTACTTCTGAAGTAACGGTTGAAGTTAGCGACTTGAAATTTTTAGGGCAGCGAGATTGAAGAGTTGATTTTATATGTGCCCCAAAAATGGCCGTTTTTCAGAGTTATACAGTCTCACTTCAAACAATAATCATTTTAAATGCTTTTTGGTAAAAGTTTAAAAAGCAAAAAAAAGATGTAGTGTCCGTAACCATGTCAAATTCATGTTGCAATATTTTAACAATTTTACATTTGAGAATGAATGTATTTTCATATGAAATTTAAATTGGCCAAGTTTCATCTGAATGACAGTTAAGATCATTGAAAGTTAAGATCATTGAATTTTAAGAAGTTACGGACACCACAGGCATAAAAGGGTATGAAATTGTATTCATAAGTGTATCTGATAAAAATATAAATGTGCATGCATATTTACAAAAAATTAAGCATAGATTGGGAGATAAGAAGCATTATGGGTTATGAAAAATAGTGTTCACTATTATAAAATTCACTTTTTCACCTACAGTATGTGAGACACTTTTTAGCACCGATACAGTACCATGTTTTGGCTGATAGAATCAGCTCTTTTGCAGGGCGTAAAATCGACGTAATCTAACATATAATTGTAAGTTAAAGTTTTCTGCTGGGAAAGGGGTTATTGAAGGTGTCTGTTTTTAGGATGGACGATTTTACACTTTGCGGCTTTAACAAGCTACAGTACCTTGCTTGTTAAAAGAGAGAAAGGCTGACTACTTTGTAGGATGTTCAACAAAATTAAATTAAATTATATATTTTTTAAAAAATAGAATATTTGTTAATAATTGGTGAGTGAATTAGATTGTTCTTGTAATTTTTTAAGGTTGTCATAGTAACTCTGCTATAATGTTGTTTGAGTCCTGTAGTATCTGGTAGTATCTAAATAAAGCAGCCACCAATTAAAGACGTTTTTTTTTCTGCACATAAGCCGGCGCAAAACATCTGAAAAACAAGGAATATCTGCGTTACTGAGCGGCAAGTGAATGTCTACATAATCTAACGTGCATAAGAATGAATTAAAGGTAAGACCGCGATTCTCATTTGGAATAAATGCTAATGAACCTAAGAGCCACCAGGGATTTCGGTTGGCGGGGGGGCAATTAAAGAACGCCTGCAGCAACAATATCTAGGACAAAGGATGCCGTCTCCCTAATTAAATTCTGTAGCAGACATCTGCCCTTTCACCCCTCCTTCTCCATTTCCCCGGTGCTCATGAGAGGCAGTCAAACGTTCCCTCTCAACTGTCAGTCACCGAAGCCGCTTCACACAGAGAGAGCTAAGCGTAACTCATTCCACTCCTAGAGCTCGAGGTCACTAGGACGCTGCCCTGATCTTCACAAGCAAGTCCTAGAGGAGGAGGATGAAGAGCTAACTGATAACAGCGCCGTGAGGTTTAATTAATGTATTTAGAATAGGTTTCAGCAGAAAGGTTATATTTGGTTTATTCAAAATTGAGTTGTAGAGAGGAGTTAATGGTGAAATTGTGCACGGCTGTATATAGATGTCGGATGTAACTACGCGATCACGCACTACTGTGACAGGGCAAAGGTTACGTATGTGGAGTGAAGGTCAGCAAACAAGGAGCATTCAGTCCAGCAACACTGTTCCATGCTGAAACTTCTGTCTTGTCTACTTTTTGTTCTTTCTTTCTTCCTTTCTTTTTTCTTTCTTGTCTACTTTTTGTTCTTTCCTTCTTTCTTTCTTTTCTGGTGGCTCAGTCAGCTAAGGCTCTAGGTTGTTGGTTTGAGAATTCTTTCTTTTGTTCTTGTCTACTTTTTGTTCTTTCTTTCTTTTTTCTTTCTTTCTTTTTTCTTCCTTGTCTACGTTTTGTTCTTTCTTTAATTCTTCCTTTCTGGTCTTCTTCTTTCTACAGCAGTGGTTGTTCCATTTTCATATGTGGGTTTGGGGTCCAGCAATGGCAGAGAGATTTTGTATGGGCATAAGATTAAATGTATCACCCAAAGACGCAACAGTGGCAACTCGACAGTGGCAGGTCTTGGACCCCTGCTCTCAATCACCTGAGTCTGTCTTAGCTACTGTATAAGCACACACAAAAGGTGACAAAAGGTCAATATAAATTAAATGTATTAATATAACTCCGATAATATCAACAAAGTGTCTTTATTCTCACAGAAGAAATATCAGAAGTTGGATCTTAATCTAATATAATGCTTAGTAATATTCTTAAGGACAGAATATTTAATGCATAAAGTTAAGGGGTTGAAAATGATGCTGTTGAAGTAAGGCCTGACACCTCTTCTGAAGAACATGCCAGCTAGAAATATTTTTAAGTTTCCTTAACCTACTGTAAGTGTGACTTGTCTGTTGGTAGGTTGCCACAGCCTGTACTATCCACCCACTGCATGTACTACTGTTCCCAAGCCTGGATAAAATGGGAGGTTTTAGACTTAAGTGTCAAAACTTATGTTGTGTATGAAGCCTTTTGCTTGGTTGGAATAAAAACCTGCATCGCATCATGCCTTGACACCCAATTTGAGGCCATCACAGATATTCATCACTACAGATGGCATAACATGAATATCCAGGTTTACTGATGTGGCTTCTCATTTCAAGCTGACCCAAGCTAGTAAAAGATCTTTCCAAGCCTCACTCTGTTACACGGAGCTCTTAAAGGTGAGACACCATCAGGAGTGAGAGTGTGTGGTAATGGCTCTGAAGTTAATAAAAAGGGGGCCAGGTAATAGAGTTTTAAATCACTGGCCAAGTTCTTCTCCTCAGACTGGAAGACAAGTTCAGCTAATGAAGCCTGACAGCCCCATTCCGGAGCGAGTGCACGCTTAGAGCAGCTTCGAGCCCGGTCTGCGCCGCCGGCTCGTCCCCTCCACCGCAGCGGGCCGCGGCAAACAGGGAAAGTTTAGAGAGACTAACTACCGCCCATTTCCTGCTTATTTAACACCCAATCTCACTTCAAAGCCTGTAATGGCAACAGGATTCGCTCAACATCAAACGTGCCAGCTCTGCTGTTCTGCTCTCTCTCTCTCTCTCTCTCTGACACACACACTTCCTTGCACTTTCTCTCTTACCATCTCATTCTCTGGTGGCACAATTAACTCCTACCAGCTTCATCCATGTGCTAAAAAGTTCACAGCTTAAAAAGAAACTTTCATTGGTGACTTTGTAGCCGAGGTAAAGCTGTAAGTTTTCTGACATCTTCAATACAGAGAAGTTACCGTGAAGATGGAGAGGAACAGAGGCACAGAGACGCTGGTGATGAAACAATAGATTATAGTTGCTAAAGTGAGAACAGGAACTCATTTGTTTCAGAATATTAAATTGATGAAATAGCATAATTTGCTAAAAAAAAAAAAAATTATAATAATAAAAACAGGATGAACAACTCAGGTTGCATCAAACCATCCTGTTGTTGATTATTTTTTCATAAGAAGCACACCCTAATAAAAAGCTCCCACTAGCATCATCTTCTAGTCCTTACGTAACACTTATCCATCCTAATGATTCATATCATTTATCTTCTGTGGGGTCAGAGGGGCTTGGATCCTCTCCCAGAGTACTCAGGGCAGAAGACAGGGTTGATAGACTAGACAGGGTGCCAACTCTTCAAAGAACACAAGCACACACACACTCACACACCCAGTCATACACTCATACACTACAGGCAATTTGGAAACGCCAGTCAGCCTACACCAAGCATGAGGAGAATATGCACACACACAGACACACACACTAGAAGCAAGATGTGAACCTTCTCTGGAAATGCGAGAAGAAAGTGCTAACCTCTAAACCACTATGCCACCTACAAAAACAAATAATTTAACTATTTATTAATACATTGTGCAAGGAAGAAATTTTGCTTAAGCTTCCTTCATAATAAACTTTTTTTTTTTTTACCTGAATCTACCTGAACAAGAAGGCCACATTAATAAGGGAAAGAAAGAGTTAAGTCCTAAATCCATAAGTGGCTTTGATTCTAATAAGTGATTTATTGCACACACTTGAGTTGCTCCACATCATCCCAAATGTTTTTCATGTAGCGAAGGCAAAATATTTGTGCGAACCTGGCTCTTCGACATATTTCACTTTAAAATGAAGAGAGAAAATTCTGGGCTGGGGGTTTAGAACATGAGGTGCTGTTAATTTGCAACACATGGCCAAAGCCGAGGAGCTAAGATGGATGAAGAGAGAAAGAGAGTGAGAGAACGGATAGAGAATGATGAGTCCCTGCTCTCTAATATTCCTCAGGCTTCCTCCACCGAGACTGGATTTTCCCCGAAACCTCTCCGCTGGTCTCGTCCGCGTTATATACGCTTCCAAGATGACCTGGAACTAATGCGCTGCTTATTTCCCCCTGAAGATCGCACATGGGCCGCACAGCTCACGCAACCTGTCTTCATCCACACACAGGTGGAGAAGCGATGGCGTGGGGGGAAAGTGAGCGGTGAAGGATGGAGGGATAATTCCTTTTTTAAAAAGGATTTTTCATTTTCCTTTAATGGCTCACTCAAGGTCGTTTGAAGCCACATTGTACAAAGGAGAACAAAATGTTTTGTTAACAGATATGCATTAAAATAATTTAATCTTGTATAGCGCAGTGCTGTTAAATTCTTAAATCAGTTAGAAGAATTAATTTTCAATTCTAGCAGTTCTGACAACAGCATAGCTACAAAGTTACCATAGTGAACTATTTTAATTTCTATTAAAGTCAGTAATGCAATGTTGTGATATTTGGTAATTTAAGGGATATCACCCCTTCTTCTGGTGAGGGGCACTGGTGGCTCAGTGGTAGGTGTTTCGCCTGCCATGTGGAAGGTACGGGTTCGATTCCCAGCCAGTGCCCAAACCCCAGCCACTGGGTGCGATGCCGGTCCCAAGCCCAGATAAAATGGTAGGGTCACGTCAGGAAGGGCTTCCGGCGTAAAACCTGTGCCAAGTTGTAGTGCAGACTGGGTATTCCGCTGTGGCGACCCCTTGCCGGGAGCTGCTGAAAGACCAACAACAACCCCTTCTTCTGGTGAAGTAAAATTTGCCATCAATTGGACCTGATCACATCAATTCCTGCCTTCCAGCACATTACAAGTACACAAATTGTGTCTAACACATTATTAAAATGAGGAAAACTTCTTGTTAGTGAGACTCATCAGGAAAAAAAAACATCCTCACTTTACTATAGGGGGCATATTGGGGACAGTGATAGCACAGAGGGCTAAGGCACTGAGTTACTGATCGGAAAGTTGGCGGTTCGGCCCCATGTCCACCAGGATGCCATTGTTGGGCCCTTGAGCAAGGCCCTAAAACCTGTCTGCTCCAGAAGCGTTGTATCATGGCTGACCCTGCGCTCTGCCCCCAGTTACACTGGGATATGCGAAGAAAGAAATTTATGTAATGTATATGTGACAAATAAAGGCTTAACTTAGAGCCTAAAGATTGGACAATGAAAAAGGTCCAGACCATTAGGGTATGTATGCAGCAATGCATAGTGTCCACTGTACAAACCTCTGGAGACTGCTTCAGTTGCTCAGGTCTAGGCTCAGCAACGTTATGTGGCAATGAAATAAAGTCAGCTGACCACTTTAATGTACTGAATGACCAAGTTATCATATCTATGGAGTTTTTGTTCCTCCTGATAGTATGACCATAGTACAGGACTCAAATTGTGAAAGAGTTGTTCTGGGATCATGAGGAATCCTTTTCACACCTGTTTCACACACAACGTGTGCTGTAATCAAAGATGAGGGCTGTTGAATGAGTGTGTGACATTTTTTTGTTGTTGTTGGTCAGGTAGTGTGATAGCATGCATTAATTTGAGTTTTCTCTCCTCACTTATTGTTGGTGGAAAGCAAAGACAAGGCAAGATGACCGGCCGAGCCAGTTTCGATAAAGACTGACAGTATCTGTCAAACTGCCTTACTCATGCTCTTTCAACAGTCCACCAGCGATCGCCTCGGATTGTGTTCTATGATAAAAGTTCCCGCTGCACACTCTGTAGGAACACAGGGGGACCTTTGATGTGGAGACACCAAGGCTACAGCCTTTCCTACTACCATGGGTGTCTGAGAAGGAAGAAAAAAAGAAACCTGGTCCTGTCTTACTCTCCTCCTGAAGATCTGTAAATAAAATATCAAGGCTTTGAGACAATCCTGAGACGATCCCTTCCTCGAAGTGTAGCCCGAGAGAGAGAGAGAGAGAGAGAGAGAGAGAGAGAGAGAGAGAGAGAGCGAAAGTAGGGTGCCGTACCTGTTTCAACACCAGTGCTTCTTCAGCATGGGCATTAATGAGATTGTGCAAAAGCTTTTTTTTTTTTTTTTTCTTCATCATTCAAACTTGCCCCTCATCAGACCCCCCTCATGTCCCTTCAAAAGGTGCTCAGTGTAATCTGACTTCATTTTCTGCCTCTTTAACCGGGACCAATGTATTTAAACGCTTGTGCCTTTGACAGATGCTCGGTTCAAATTATTCCTAACTGGAAATTTGCTGAAGCGATATTAAATATCCTTGAGGCCCATGGTGCCCAAAGAGAACGGGCAACATCAAAAGGCCTAGCACTTCAAAAAAAACTAAAAATAATGACCCCTGTGTACCTCCAGGGGGGAAAGAAGAGGAGAAGCGGTAACATAGTTCTTCTGTCTTCAGATCCTGGTGCACCAACATTCCTGTCCTTTAAATGTAGATTACAAGCGCTCCCTCGACTCTGGTCTTTAGCACAGAATTCAGAATGAGATGTGCTTCGCAATCAAGTGCCTGAGCTCTAATGTATTCACGAGTCATTTTCACCTTGTCAGTCTCTACATTATCTCTTCCCTGTGTGCCACAGTGTCCGCAGTGTGTAGCTGTATTCCCGAGGTATTGACCCGAGAGTGCCCTGTGGGTTTCTGCTCTCACCCATCACCCCCTTTCCTATTCAACACTTGCTAACCATCTGAGCACTCAGGAAACTCTTCGGGCGTTCAAAAATGAGGCTCCATCCCCACCACGAGGCCACTTCAAGAGTCGCACCCTGGCTTCGCATACGAAGAAGTAAACTCACAGCTGGCAACACTCAGTCCGACTCCCTGATCAGAGCCGACAGGAGTCATTAAGTCATAAAACCGCACACACTCCCACACTCCAGATGAGCGAGGGTTGGCGTGGCAGCACAGCCGCTCAGGAAGAAAAGGGTTACCTTCTGGCCTCGGGAGAGTGACGGATTGCTTAAAGCTGGACAACACAGCGCTCGCTCTAAACTGAGTAAATGAGGACCATATACATCAGGATTGTTCTTAGATCCACACACATAAAACATCACAAGTACTATTTGTATCTGTCCATTACAGAGAAATCAAAGTTTCTTATCAGGTATCATATGGAAAGCATGTGACGTGGGTCAGAAATTACAGTTCATGTTCTCACAACTCTATTATGTGCAGAGACCATCTCAAAACATGCCTTGTGGAAAACGCTTATGTGGCTTAGAGCAAACAGATATAAAGCAGCGGTCGAGCATTCCTTCTACCCTACTTTAAAAAGTATATAAACCTGCCGTAAAAATCCAAACCAGAAACATCAGGCTGTCCTTTAAAGGACAGCCTCCACACATTAGTGACACTTTTGAAATATTAAGAGTGAAATTAATGGCCACTGTATGGTACGACGTGCCATATTCCCCTGTTCTCTTTTCTCGGCGAGGCGGCTCGGGCTCTGCTGCGTTGTTTTTTCAAGCCGGAGGGGTTAAACAAAAAGCAAATGTTAAGCCTGGTTCCTCTGAACTTGTGCCGGCCTTTGAAAACCAAAACCTGAGTTTTCTCGCTCAGGCTCGTTTCCACCAGTTTGCAAGTCAAATTTAAATGTCTTTTCATATCAAAGCTTGCAAGTCATGACTGGAGTTTTTGATCCAGAAGTTGGTGCACGTTTGGTTTTTCGAGACAACTCAAAAGTACTAGAAAGACTAGAAAAACTAGAAAACATTATTCTGGAGTATCTGCAAATGTCCAGCCGTTTATCTGGAAGGATTAGTCTGAGCCCTATATAAGTTTATAAAAAAAACAGCAAGACAAATAATGGCTCCAACGCTCTGGGTTTTAACAAACATGGGTAAACATAAGCACTGACAATAAGGTGGAACCACTTATCATATACTATGAGTACAAATCCAAAATCTGCAGTTTGTAGAGAAATGTATGGAATTTCGAGAAGTATCATACAGTATCTTAGCACTTCCTTGTAATTTTTAACATATTTTATCATTTTCCATGTGGATGGGGCTCCAAAGAAAAAAAAAACCTCTTATAATCCATACAGTGTGGGACTGAAAGGACACATTTCATACCAGGTTATACACCATGCCCAGCTTGACCCAGACTGTACAATGATAAAAGATAAGGTGTTAATTATGGGAGGAGGCTGAGCAGCTGAGCACCTTACAGTACATCTCTCTCTGCCGCTCTATTTTTAAGGAAGCTGAAAAACGATGGGTTCTGGGCTGAAATATTACAACGCTAGTAATTACAGAGAACAAGTTAGACTCGGAAATTAATGTTCTTCCTAACTTGATATATTTCTCTTAAACACCATCACTAGAGCTTCCTTGGCCCTAAACTCCATTTTGCATCGTATACGTAGAGAACACTCGAGCGGGCTTACCAGGGAGCAGGGACAATTTAAAGGTGTTTAGTTATAAAATAAATAAATGAATAAATAAACAATCTTTTGAAATAGATGGATAATTATTTTTTTTTACTTTCTGTTCCTGCATATAGTCTGAAATGTTGAAAAAAATGAACTTCGAAAAACAGTTGGTCATGGCTTGGTGCATGCCAGGTGCATACTGTAGAACTTCTGCTGTAATTATTTCATCAGTGATCAACATGATGCTGTAACTGTACATATAGTGTACAGCATAGTTAGAAAAACAGTTAGGAGTTGTTGTTGTTGTTGTTGTTTTTTACACAAAGGTATGTTTACAAATTATGGAATTATGGAGTCTCCTGTGTCAGAATTTGCAAAAGTAAATGTAAAACCAACCAACCAAAGAAAAAAGATTTCTGACATTATAAGGACACAAAAATTTGCACTTTTTTTTTTTTTTTTTTTTGGCTTGTTTGTTTGTTTTTTGGTAACATGACAATTGTCATGTTAAAAATCACATCAACACATGAATTAAGGCACATTTTTAATTATTTAAAATCTGCATATTTTCATATTCCTTGTTCAATAAACTATATTTTTGTACCTAGTTTATGTATAAATTGAATGTCCGGTTCCTCAGATATGGTCAGTGCGAGTTTGTTTACAAGGATGCATCAGTGAAAGAAAAAAACGTTTGGATCCTATTTTATAATATTTACAGTAAATGATGATTTTGTGACGTAGTAAGAAATAGCATGGTTTTTGTAGTGAAAAAAAATTTGTTTTTGTTTTTTTTATCACAACTTGACTAACCAGCTTGGATTGTGTTCATGATAGCAAAGCTTTCTCAATTGTGGTGAAGGATTAGGAAGATACAGTATTTATCGACCAATTTTTGCAGAAATTTAAGATTTTATACACCTGCTGCACTCTGATGTTACAAAAATAACATCAATACCTGCCTTGATATGATGGGTTACAATTACTGTAAGTGACATTAAGACCTAACCTGTTAACTCAATGTCCCAAAAAATTTTATGTAACTATAAATAGATTTTTTTTTTTAACCCTGAGGTGTTCTACCATGAACAATTGTAATTGCTGGTACATTTCTGTCATATGAGAGACTTTTGTAAAAAAAATAAAAATTTAAATAAAAAAAAAGGCATCAGGATGTGCTGTTGCTGGAAAATATTCAACTTTGATTTGATGTCCTACAACTGCACAACATGTGCACAAAAAAAAAAAATGTCTAAACAAGCCTTAAGAATAAACAGAATAATTCTGAAATTACTGTCATTAAGTCATCAAAATACCAGTGGTGGACTGGAGGTTAAACCTGGTCGTAATATCCAGCACCTAATTATGAACAAGATTAAACACCTAATTCAATATTCAAAGAACTTTATTAATCCCAGGGTAAACTTAATTGCTTAACTCTCACGGGTGGTCTGGAGAAGAAAAAGGTAATGTTAATGTTACACATTATTGGGTCAGTACATAAAACAAAAAGAAGACTTTAGAATATATTTGACAGTTTGTGTTGTTTAAAATCCAAATGAACAAAATAGAAAATTTTAAATGATCGTGTAACGTGGATGTGTATTTAAAAGTATTTAAACATGATTAAAATAATTTGATAATGTGATAGAAATAATTGAAAAGGTGAAATAAAAAAAGAAAATGCTAAAATGCTGCGACTTTAACGACTGAGGGCTTTAATATGGTTTCTATTATACCGCCATGTCTTAAGAAATTAAATATAGCTTTTAAAACGTACACTTGCCTTGAAGGCTTGGGGTATATGACAGCAATGCACTGGATAGAAGCATAGACGTAAACCTGTGAGCGCTGACCCTGAACGCTTTTCCCTGTGGCCAGGGCGAACGAACCGACGGTCTCGTTCGGCGCATTTCTGCGACGTCTTTTATTTCCTCCATCTGCTGCCTTCATGCTTGCACGCTTTCCATCCCTTCTGCACATTCTTCACAAATTCAGTAGCTTCCTTCTTCTACATTTGTAAATGCTGTTGACTGTGGAAAGGCTCCATGTTTACTTTGAATCCCTGGCCATCCCGAGGCCTCCTCTAATCACCTACAGCTGTTCGTTCCTCTCGTGCTTTCCTTGGCCCGACTCTTTCGGAACATGCAGGCCTTATTTTCAATGTAAATTATAGATTTGTAACAGACTAAATAGAAAGTCAGATTGTTATTGCAAGCAACATGGCTCGCTGTAATAATGATATTTCAAAGTTTATACTTCGTGATAATTATCTCTCCATCTTTTTTTTTTTTTTTTCAGGATGAGATGCCAGCCCTTTAGAGGATTTTTTCCCCCTTCTTTGTCAGTTTGGTGAACTCTGAGGATAAACTGTGCTGCGGTGCTTTAAACGCTTTAAACAGAGTCTAATAAAAGGTTATAAGCTAACACACATAAGCTCGACATGTCAGTGGATTTCTCAACGTTCTTTCTTATCTCCTGCCAACACGACAGGGCTCGGATTGCACACACCCACTGCACCTGCGATACAAACCACTTCAGGATCATCACCGATGTGGAAATACAAGAACGGGGGGAAAGAAAAGAGAGAAAATATTTATTTTATTGCATTTCTCAAATCTTTTTGGCATTTTCTTTGGAAAATGCTTCGCATCAGTGTCATTATCATTGGGTGTTTCTTGGCCTAAAATGTTTTTAAAAAATAGTTTTTATTCCCAAAAGCAACATTTTGGAGGCATTTAAGAGATTTAGCAGCCAAACCAACCAATAATAGACTAGCACACAAACTTATTTTCTTTGCAGTTTTTATTAAGGGCCCAACAGTGGCAGCTTGATGGCGTTGGGGCTTGAACCTGGAACCTTCTGATCAATAGTCCAGAGATAGACTGAGCTAAGAAGAAAAATTAATGACATTATGTTGTGTTGAAGTGACATTACTGTAAAATAAGCAATTGCACTGCTTTTTTATTAAAGGGTATACTATAATACTTTTTATCCAGTAACATAGATATCACAGCCATGCTGATATTCAGTACAACAGCATGACCTTAAGTGTGATGTTGCTTTTATACGACAATTATACAAATGGAAGTTGTTGTTTTTTTAAGTTTATGATTTATTTGTTTATTTAAGCAGGTACTTTGCCCTGCCATCACATATCCTTCCACAACTGGTGAAACTACTGTAGTGCTGATCTGGCAACCGACAGTTAGCGACCAACAGTTAGTGTAATTAACGGGGTGAAAGTTTTAAAATAAAACAAGGGTGGAAAAACCATGAAGGTGGTGGACAGTCCTGAGAAACTGATACGAGAAACAAGATTCGCTTTATATTTCCACTTATTCCACTTTAGAATATCAGCTAACTTCCTGGTTCAGAATTTGAATCCCAAATAGCGTTAAATGGGAAGCTAGTGCATTATATAGGGTGCACAGTCCCTTGTTCCACACAGCACGTACAGTTGTGCCCTTAATCAGGGGTTAGGGAGGGATTTGGGACTCAGCCTTGCGTTAAAAGCTGGTTAGCTGTAAAATGGTTCCGAGGCAATTTGGAATGACTTGCTGTACAGTAGAAGCGATTACTGCATAACGTTATCAGATGCATGTTGTTGCTGAAAGTGCTTCTGTGACTGGTTGGGAATGTGGGTTTTGTTAGGCAGCTGCTCTCTCCTCAGTCTTCTCTTTCCTCTCCTCGCTGCGACCCACAGTTAGTGTCATTAACCAGTGTTACATAAAACACATGCCTAAACATCCCAGTGCTGTTATTCTCTATTGTATATTAATAATGATAATATTATAGAAAGTATAAACACACAGCAGCATGATGGTTGGCAGTAACAATACAGATGTTTAAACAATACAGCGCAGTAGTTTACTGTGATAAAGGGAAGAACGTTTTTAAAAAATAGTTGTTTTTGGCCCGAGGAGTGTGTCCTCTCACCTGCTCTGTTTGGCAGCCAGCGGAACGACAGATTTTACACGGTCTGCTTCTTGAATTGGCATTCTGACCCACGGTTACTACCTGAGTGTAATCGAATTAAAGCACACTGCCAGTGGCATGAACGCCGAGAGGAAATCAGTGCATTTAAAAAGTTCAACACAGGGAGAAGTATGAAAGTGTCTGGAACTCTTTTGAGGCAGTTCAGTCACTAAGATAGAAACCCTTACCAAGAATTACAAACAGTGCTGCTATTAAAGCACAATGAGGGATAAATAGAGCAACAGCAAAAAAAAAAAAAGAATTAGGAGTGTGAATTCTGGCATTGATAAGAATTCTATACAGCATACAAAGCATTTTTGGCAAACGAGCGACCGAGCTGAGCCAAACCGGCTAAGTTGTCCGGGAGCCGGGTTTTTTTTTTCCATTTTGTGCAAGATTTAGCTAAGACACAGCACCATGGGTACCAAGAATGTTACCAAGGACGGCAACAGGAGTAGCAAGAAGTAAAGGGAGCCGCTTTCAGGTTGTTTTTTTAAAAGCAGTCGGTGCCAAGAGGAATCATAAATTAATCTTAAGTGAGGTTTAATGTCCATTTATTTCATATTTTACTTTATTTACAAGTCTTTCCTAAATGTTTCAATAGTTGTTATATGCAAGAATATGTATATAGTGCTGAATATTGGTAATACCTTTTGGGTGGCTGGAACGGATTATCTGTATTTTCATTATTTCCGATGAGAAAATGTATTTCGCAATATCAAATTTTTTCGCCTTAAGAGCTCTTTTGAGGCAGTTGAGTCACCCTTACCAAGAAGTACAAACAGTGCTCTGAATTAAAGCACAATGGGGGAAAAAGATCAACAGCAAAGTCAGAATCAGGAGTTTGAATAAGTAAGAATTCCAGAAATACTCCAGAGATGACACGATTTCATGTCATGTCCATTATTCCTTTGGGATCATTTAAAGTAAAAAAAGAGACATGTCTGTGACATACTCTGTGCATGTCTGATTTTGGTTCCTAGCTAATGTTACAGTATGTATGTGATTAACATTGAAATAACATTCTGATAACCTTACGACTGTAGCTTAGGTCTATCATTGGCAAGATATTCAACAAATCGTAATCTCCCAAGCTAGACGACGCTAATTAACATCAGCAGCACTGTATCTGTCACATCCTGTCTCTCTGGCCCGAATTAAATCAAGGTTTTAATTGCGGTTCTGCAATAATGCATTTATTTTCGGCAGCACGAAGTCAAGCTTCAGACAGGATCCATGAAACACACATACTCACCTCTCGTACCACCAGCTCTAGCAACCAGGGTGATTAATTACTGGTCTGGAAGATATAAATACACCTTTCAGCCAGAGATGGTCTGAGTAAGCCCTTCAGGGCAGGCTCTTCACGTCACAGCGGGGCGCTTTTCATTTTCACCGCCTGTAAACTAAATCAAACAAGACCTCACTACGGCGGGCCTGAACTGGAGAGATCCTGAGACATATTGAGAGAAACAGAGAGATGGAAAGAGACACTATTTACTCTACGTTAACCCGTCTGCCCGTTTTCAGAACAAGAAGTGACATTTAATTGAGATTTTAGCTAATTCTGTGCAAATTCCTTATTGTACAGTAAAGCAAAAAAAATCCAAACAGTTGTCTCAAATGAATCATCAGCTTGTTGTCCGTACATTTTCAGGATTTGGCAGATGTCCTTATCCAGAACAGCTTAAATTTAAGGGCCCAACAATAGCAGGTTGGACAGCGCTAGGGTTTGAACTTGTGACCTTTCCAATCTGTAGTCAAACCTCTTAGAACGCTTTCACACTAGGCACGATTGATTCTCACAAATGATTGCTCCCAACTCCCCACTATTATCGTACTTGGGTACATTTGCGTATTTCTGCTCTCCAATACAGCAGGTGGCGGTATACAACTATTTGTCTTGCAAGCCACCAATAAACACAAGGAGAAGAAATAAACAAGGAAGTCAACCTTCGCACTTTGCCTATTACAGTGATGCCTCAGCATACAAACGGCCCGCCTCACGAATCTAAGGCCGGCTAAGTCGCACATACGTCTGGGAGCGTTTCCTATATGAAACTCATAGTCTCGTCTTTATTCCATCAACAATATTGCATGCTGATTTCATGATTGTTTATTGATATCCATGATGTCTCGTCATCGTCTCGTCTTAGTCACAGGAAAAAAGGTCGAAAATTAACACTACAGTATAGTTCGTTTGCTTTTCTACTCTAACCTAAGTACGAAGCCAGGATGAAGCTGTGGAAGTAACAAGTCAAGTAACCTGTTGAGCTTTAGGAGCTATGTAGATGTTAGTTGTTGTTTTTTTTTAATCTGAAAAAAGAAAAAAGTGCTGGACAGGCCACGGCCATAATGTAACAACTGCAGCTGTAGCTACTGTACCTGACCACAATAAAAATAAACTACGAGCGATATAAATGACTTTTCACTTGTTTTTGTGAACATATAGTAGCAGACACGGGTACTCAAGCAGGATGTAAATAGTCATGAGTCAGTAACCACACAGTATAGTAACACAGTGTGCAGTGGAAAAGCATTACACCAGTACTGGTACTATACGTACAAAGCATAAAGCCAGAACCTTAGGCTGTATGTGTATGTGTGTGTGCGTATGTCGGGGAGCGGGGGCTGGGGGGGTTATGCCAGGGGGTGCGTGGGCGTGTGAGACATGCTGATTCCATCACTTCTCCTGCCTTTCACAAAAAGTATGGCATGAAGAGCCTGCAGTGTTCTTCTCCAGAGAGAGCATTTGTGGTCAGGACATAAGTGCTTCACGTCCACTCTGAAAACCGCAGGGCCTCACGGATTGTATGTAATGCCTTTACACACGTATCGGTTTCATCTCTGGGCACGGAGTTAACTATAAATGGCAAGCGTCCAGCTCTGTATGGGAATGGGGAGGGTTTAAAAAGAATGCCCCTGTAACCATGTGGACCACTAGAGACTTCCTTAAGGTCTTAGAATAACACAAAGTGTCTCCACAAACCAGCACAATCACAGCATGTCAGTGTTCCAGTGACGGGGCTCAACAAAAACTAAAACATCAGGCCAATAAAAAGTGACTGCTGAAAGAAAAACCCTATCATGAGTCTGGACTGCTGGCGTTTATGGAGAAGAAAACGTGTCAGGGAATTAAAAAAAAAAGGAGGACAGACAGCAGATCTGACAGGGGTGTAGCTACAAGTCTCTGGATTATTTCAATGCACATGTTTTGATGTCCTTTCGTGTGTATCGCTGATGTGGTGAAGTTTTCTGTAAGGAGATGTTCATGTAAGATGTTTGGAAGGAGTCTCCAGTGTCAGCACTTTGGAATAGTCAGAGGGAAAGATCTGACTTTCAAACGTTGAAAGTGACAGTGAATTTTACGCATTGCAGTTAATCAGTATTATAACTATCATTGATATAACTATCATAAGTTGTTTGTTTGTTTGTTTATGTCATACTACGAGAGAGAAAAAGAGATGTCAGTGTAGCAATAACCGTTTGTAGCTGCTATGACTTAAATAAGCACAGGAACTAATGTGTTTTGTTACGATTCCACAGCATTATGTAACTATAAACAGACAAAAAGCAAATATACAATTTGAATTGCTGGTGAATTTCTGAATCCACTGCACAGGGTTATGATGTTAACAGAACTGGAAAAGAATCAACTTCAAGGATGTGACAGAAACTTTCCTTCATATCACAACCCTGCTAATGATTCTTTTATTTTATAACTGTATAGCCGGTCCATAGTGGTTAACACTGTGTGCTCGCATCTCCCGGGTCAAGGGTTCGATTCCATTCCCACCTCGGGTATACATGTACATGTGTGTGCTCACGTATTCTCACCATGCTTGGTAGTTTTCCTCCAGGTACTCCGGTTTCCTCCCAGAGTCCAGTGACATGCAGATTAGGTTAATTGGTGTTTCCAAAGTGCCCACTATACTGTGTATAGGTTTATATAATTTTTCACACAAATAATACATAAAAAGCAAACACAAAAAATTATGAAAAATCTTACAAAACCTTGAAAAAGTCATGTGATGGTTGAACGATATATGTTAAAAGGACATGCAATGACTGCCATTTACCACTTGTCTCCATCATTATTGCTCGGCACTTCTTAGCAGTACCAGCTTTAGCTTCATCAGCGCTGCTTTTACGCTTGCTTCTGGACCTCGTGGGCTTGTACTGTTCTGCTGTACTGTACACTATCCCACAAGCATTTGTAGAGGATGCAGGCTGCGTGAACGTGGCAATGTACACCGGCCATGTGATCTAACTTCCACGACAGAACATGCGCAAATGCATGTTCATATCTTTGAAAATTCACAACTCGAATGTTCATATGTAGGGGACTTACTGTATTATACATTACATAATGTTATGAATAATATAATAGTGTCATCAAACCGAGAAGAATTTTGCATAAAATGCTACATGATCCCAAACAATGCATCGCTTACCCAACTTCTAATAATCCAACTTCCTGTTTTCTTCCCAATCACACTGTCTCTCTTTAAGCTCCTCGTTCACACCCACACACTCTCTTTTTTTGTGCAAGGGTTTTTTTTTTCTTACTGTGTGTAACACTGTGCAGTATTTTCACTTACAGTAAATTCCTTTTTGCTCTGAGTTTTAGATCCTGCGTTTTCCTACACTGTTTCATTCATCTGATTATTTCATATTCTAGTGTTGTTTAAGCCTCAATTTTGCCTGATTTGGATTTTTAATAAAGATCGAACTCGCACTTACATCGCCCTGCCTCCAATTTATGACAGTATTTTTCTCCGCCAACACAAATTCCATGAATAATGGATATTGCTTTTTTTTTCAATTATGTTTTATAAACTTAAGACCTACACAGTCTCAGGCCTTTCCACCTCCTGCAAAGTTGTGATTTCACCTTTAATATAATCATCCGAAAGTATATTCCACCTTCATTACTTCACGGCGCACTTTTGATCATAAAAGATCTTCCATAAGTGACAGAAAAGTCCCTCACTTCATTTAATCCTTCATCCCTCCTTACTTCACCGCAGCATTCCCAAGGAACCAGATGAGCTGGAATCTGGGCGGAGATATGGCCGCCGGCTTCTCCTCCTGCCCATTCTTCTCACTCTGCGACGGCTTTTTATTAATTTTATTTAATTATCCTGAGAAGCTCTTTTCACACCGTGCCACCGCTGCCGGTGCCCGACTCCCTAAGTGTGCGCTGTGTAATTTAATAAAACCCAATTTAAGAGGGAATTTGATTAAAAAATTAAGCTTCCATGATTACCCCCTACTCCTCAGGACGAGATCTAATATTTCACATTATGAACATGTCGGGCAGAAATTATCACCGCAGGACAAATTAATACCTCCTATAGAAATGCTGGGATGACAGCAGTCATGTGACGGCGAGGAGTGAGAATGTGATGTTCAAACCTCTCTTTCTTCGCAGAAGCTGTTTTTACACACGTGTATGTTAGTCCCTATTTTTTATTGAATTTAAGCCGTTTTTTAAACAGTTGTATTGACTGTGATTGTGAATAATTGTAGATTTAAATTTAGTATTTACATGAGCGCGCACACACGTATCATGTTGTAACACATCAGATATAATAGTGAACAATCAATAACGCTAATCTGAAGTATTTTAATATTCTTATTTTTATTTCTGATTTCATCTAATTTAGACTTAAATAAATTGACTATTTGTTAAGAGTAGTTGGGATCACATTCAGAGCTGAAGAATTAACATATGAAAAGACATGTTGCTGATTGCACGGGCAAAGTTACACATATTCAGAGTCGGGTCACGCACCTGCTTAAGCGGAGATCATTCTGATGATTAAAATCACCTCAGGCCTACATGGTTGCCAGATATTTCTTGGGCAGTGGTGTATGTAATGATTCCGTTTTTAATATAAAAGTGGTCTAAAATTAAAGAAACTAAGGATAGAAAATGCTGACCTAAAAATCTACCGGATTTGTTTTCCAAGCTGTCAAATGTGACATGATGTAGCATTAATGGAATAAATGGAAAAAGAAACATTAATAAGAAGTTATAGGAATAAGAAAATGGAAATAATTGAAACAAACACTTAATATATGCATCTGTACTACAGTGTATTACAGTACCAATATATCGCTGCATAAATAATCCTGGCTGTAACTATCACATTAATCGCTGGTGTAATTTAGCAGCATGGCTTCCACACTAGCTATTCAGCAGCACATACAAGTTGTGCAGAATAACCGAACACAGTTCTGAGCATAAAAACTCCCTTTATGTCGTTAAATAATGCCCTGCTACACTAATGCACTTATCAAAGTATTTCACTAGTGCTTGGACACCATCAAGGTAGAAAGTTTTCTCAGTACGCCAGAGCCATAATCAGACTGCCTGCTTCACATCTAAAACACTGGCCTCCCAGGAACTCCTTTAATGTTTGCCCAAAAATTTGGAAATGGCTTGGAGCGAGGTCGACTCCAAGCCACCGTTTCCGGGAGGCTCATCACCATACTGTGCTCCAAGTTTCTGGAAATGTAAAATGGCTTTTACACCTTTATTCACTAGAAATTTCATCACAAGTCCTGGTTTGACTGAATGACCTTCATAGGATAGCACTTGACCCAGAACTTTCACACTGCAAAAAATTACCTACAGTATTAGCAAAGTGTAATGCTTTAAATCCGGTCAAATGTATGTAATATTATGTATTATAAGATAACAGTTAACCAAATGCAAGATAATTTTGAGTATATATATATTTGCTAATATTAAGCATTTATTTTTATGTTTTATATATATATATATAAAATGTAGAAATAAATGCTTAATATTAGCAACAACAAAAAATTCCAGTAGAACAAAAAAGCATAATAGTAAAATCTGTCTAGACAAAAGTTTAATAATCCTATAATTGGTTTAGTGTAGAACCATACATTAAGAAATAGTAGATAGACTTGATTTCTCTATTATGTCATTTTTTTAATGTATTTATCATCATACTCTGGCATTTAATGATGTGAAATGTTTCATTAAGCCCAACCTAATGATGCTGTGGGATACTAAACTGATGTTATAAAACTGAAAGGTATGAATTTATAATATTTGTAAAAAAATAAAAAAAAGTAGACAAAGTTAATCAAATGATATAATTTTTCCATTAATTTGATGCACTCTTCTGTAATGGAAACATCCCACTGGGTTAAACTTTTGTTCATGATTTTATTTATTAGGGAAAAAATTCTTAAGAACAGCAATGTCTCTGATTAGTTCCCTCAGACATCCTGTCATTAAATAATGATTAAATAATGTCATATTCACTGTAGGTATTTGGTATTAGTGTCTGTATTGTTTTGCACTTCAGCATGACACTTAATACTGCTCCATGGCCGAGATGATATCATGCAAAAAAGAATAAAGAAAAAAGAAATCTTAAGGTTAAGGTCAGAACTAAACAAAGCCCCTAAAGAGACATGGGAAGAGGGAAAAAATGCATAGAAGGAATAAAAATGTCATTTTTTTTCAGAGATCTCAGAAAAACCCAAAGGACTCATACTGTAGTCTTAGACGAAGAGTTACACTAGCAAAATAATCCTCATCTTTGACCTCAGTGTTATTTTAAAAAATAACTGATGATTCATAAACATGTTTTAAACTGAAATACACTGTCACTGAGGTTTAATAATGAATAAATATTCATGGTTAGGCCAGGTTGTGCTAAACTGTGTTTAAAACATTATAGTTTAAGTCCCATCTTTGTGATTTAGGATCATCTCATGTTTCATGCTCAGTTTACATTTCACCAATCATAGATGAGCCCAAATTTTTGTAGCCAATCATGACACAGAAGGCAAGATTTGTGAAAAAAAAGAACCTTACTTAAATGAGTTTGTATTTGTATTTATTTTGACACAAATCAAAACTAACCTTTCTAAAAGATTTATGACAGTCATTTGCTTTGTATTTAAGTTACAGCGGTACATCAGCATGAAAATTTAATCCGTTCCAGGAGACGAGTTCTTTAGGCGAAATTTCGTATTGTGAATCGCATTTTCCCATTGGAAATAATGTAAATGCAGACAATCCGTTCCAGCCACTCAAAAAATATGACAAATATTACTAATTTCCAACACTATTATCATGTTTTTGCATCTAAAAACAATCAAAACATTTAGAAAAGACATGTACTGTAAATGAAGTAAAATATGAAATAAATAGACATTAAACCTCACTTATCCTTAATTTATGATTCCTCTCGGCACCGGCTGCTTTAAAAACCCAAACTGAAAGTGTCTCCCTTTTTCTTTTTGCTATCGTTCTTGTGATACCCATGGTGCTGTGCCTTCCCTAAATCTTGCACAAAACACAAAAAATATGTAAACTTGCTTCCCTTGGCCTTTTCACTGAGACAAACATATTTTGGAATGGCTCCCAGACATAAGCACAACTTAGCCAGTGCTTGTTCAGCTTGGTTTGTTCGCTCTTATGCCGCAAATACTTCGTATACAGAGACGAATTGCTGCCAAATTTTCAGTTCTTAAGGCAAAAATTCTTAAGGTGAGGTGGCCGTATGCCGAGATATCATAATAAAATAAAAATTAAGAGCACATCTGTTATTATTTAATTAATGTGATTTTTGAAATTGTCTGGAAACGATGCTCCATACACTGACCTGGATATACTGTACTCACACTCATCTACATTTTTTTTTTAATGTTTTTTTTTTCTCCCATATCTGTTTGGGGCTCAGTAGAACCGCACATAACTGAGCCATGCCTCACACCTCAGTCAGAGGTCTGAATATGGATGCACGCTATTTCTGTCCACATGACATCCATAATTCTCCATCAAATTCAAATAATTTTCCACTTCCTGCTCTTACAAAAAAAAAAATCAATCAAATCGAATAAAAGTCTGCTACTTCATTCTATTTATTGTGCATGATGACACTGTAGTGCAATTTTACACAGATGCACAGCAATTCAGCAGATTTGCCATTAAAAAAATAAATAAATAAAAATTTTAAAGGGACCCAACTGGTTTAATTATACTTGGTCGAAACGCTGTCCTGCGTGCTCCGTCCTGCCAGCATGAACAGACAGTGGATCAGCAAGCTGAGACTTCACCTCATGCATCCGAGCTAGACAGAGAGGGAATAAAATAAACACGGAGAGAATCAAAGCTAAATGGAATATGTACGGCTTAGAAAACGTAAATGGCTTTTTTGGCATCATGATGTTGCAGGAGAAACGTAATCCGCACAATTAATGCCTGAAAATTATAGCCTGGATCTAGCGCAAGGGTTTCAAGGCATAAGTTATTGATTTGGAAATGAAAACCTGTACGCTTCAAGGTTAAATCCAGTCCAGCCTCATTACCGCTCTGTCCTTGAGAGGCCCCACATTAGGGGCCGCAGCGAGCAGGAGACATGGGGCTGCTTTAATGAAGGTGAATTTAATGGGATTTAATGTAGCTGGGGGCAACGGAGCAGCAGAGATAGGGTTTTAACAAAGAGCCAGGGAGCAAAGGTATAGAGGTATAGCCCGGAGAGCAGCCATTTTCCATTCTTTTTATTTATTTCGCCATTCAGACAGGATGAAAGCACACCGTGTATTAGTTGTAAGTGGGTCCCGCGAGTCAGCACTTATGTTCTGGACTGGAGTTGAGATGAAAAAAGGAAAGAAAGACCCAGGTTTTCCACCCCTGCCATCCACACCGGCTATTGTGCAGTCCAACATAACACGATATGATTTAGAGGAAAAAGGATTTTAAAGAATCTTCCCCACATTTCTTCAACTTTTCAACTTCTGAGAACAATAGAACCTCAAACTTTTTAGAGGAGAACCGTTTAGTTTTTAGTTTTTACATCAACATACCAAAAAATCATAAAGTTTTGCCTAAAAAAAAAAACTGTTCTTTTTTTGTTTTGTTTTCATTAAAATGTATATCTACTAAATAATAAGTTAATGCATCAGGAAAATATATACCATCATGTTACTAAAAACTGCTTATTATCAAGTGTTTATAAATATTGGAACATATTGTACATTACGCCACTTAACAACTATGGCGAAGGATAATACTTGCATTTTGATACCAAACCATATTATTACCATTAACTTAATACCAAGATATGGAATAAATACTGATACCTAAATTACTGTAATATGTAA
Organism: Leiocassis micropogon; assembly: GCA_028565275.1. Taxonomy (NCBI): domain Eukaryota; kingdom Metazoa; phylum Chordata; class Actinopteri; order Siluriformes; family Bagridae; genus Leiocassis; species Leiocassis micropogon. The sequence continues at coordinate 1,844,907 of JAOVVA010000004.1, read as the reverse complement.
TAATAATATAAACATGATTAGTTTAACAGCTTTGTTCTCTGAAATGATCTTGGAGTTGCTGGTGATGATAAATTTTTTATAAATAATGATAATTAATTTAACAGCAGGGGATCTCAAAGTGGGATCTGCATGATTATTTAAAAAAGGGAAATTACAACATAAAGACACCAATTCAGGGTCTTTCATCCAAACCTTGTCAAAATATTGTGACTCATTAAAAAAATGTCTGATGAATGAAGGTGTAAAAGCACCGCTCAAGCACAGTACAGTGATGAGACTTTTAGCCGCGGTAAAACTTTTGAACGGTGCAAACGTTTTAAAGAAGGCCATACAGTACATGAGGTGGCTCGGAGCGATAACTTGTCGCCAACTGGTGGAAGAAACGCATCTGTCTGTGTGAACTGTACACAGAATCATTCACCAACACCACTTGCACATTACAGGACCTCTGGTGGGAAACTCATGTGTTTGTCCTTGTGGCCTGAGATGGATGAGTATCCCTAATGTCTCTGCGTGGGAGAGACTCCAGGCCCACTACTTTCCACAAAATAGGTGCTACAGACAGTAGATGGATGCATGGATGGATGAATGTTTCATTTTGTTTAATTCATTAATAATTAATAATGAATGCAGCAAAAATGGGGCTTTTACAAAAAATCACGCTGCTGTTTAAAATATTTGTTTTCTAAATGCTTTAATTTATTAATCTGATCATTTTGATTCATACGTATTTTCTCACACATTTCATACAATGTTTCCATGATATTCTTTTGATTCTGTAAAGCTGCTTTGCCACAATAAAAGCACTTACTATACAAATAAAATTGAATTGAATTGAATTAATGGATTCACTAGATAAATCTGTCTGCAGACTAATCTGTCTATAGGCTACAAACATCTGGAATCAAACTCGTGCATAAAGTGAATATAAATAGTTTATTACCAACATCCCCATCCAATTACACATCTGCTATAATTATTTTTCCCGTTTTCTTGATGTAACACGTGAATACAGTGAGGTAAATGTCTTCTGACTGAAGTGGTAGTAAACGAGTCGTATATATGATAGCACATCTTTCACTCTCTGATATATAACGGAGAGATGTAGCTCAGTCTCTGATCTTTCTCTCTCTCTCTCTCGCTCTCTCTCTCACACACAGCTGTGCCCTCGATTTCTCGTGCACTTGATGTGAACAATGTGTGCTTTCTGCAAATAACATTAAATAGCCCACTGCTTCAGTAATGCCCCATAAATATGCCTAAACCTCGAAGAGCAAAAATAATTACTTTCATACCTTTTTCCAAGCCCAAAGCACAGAATCATTTTTCTCTCCTTCTTCCTCCTCCTCCTCCTCCTCCTCCTCATTCGATTTACTCAATCCCTGCCCCTTGCTTTTGCTCTTCCACCTTTTTTCCTATCTATCTTTTCTCTTCCTCTTCACAAATTGTGAGTTGTTCTGCCGCACAAACACAAACAGTCAAATTGTTTTTTTAAAGTCAATGCGATTTTAAACCTTCTAATAGTTAGATGCCTGTAAAAGGACTTTTTTGATAATCACATGCACTGAAATCATTGACAACTCATTAATTTCTATTGTCACAAGAAAGACGAAATATGCATATACATTTTTCTTAATGTGAAAATATGGAAATGAACTCTTTCATAGTTTCTTTTTTTTTTGGCATTTTTGTGTTTGTTTTATTTATTATATGATTTAATTTCGTACCTGTATGGGATGAATTTTTTTTTGTGCAAAAATATTTTTTATATATATGCTTGTTTATTCACTTGATTATTTGTTTTTTCTTCCATGATTTCAGATCATGATTTCAGATTTTTAAAGCAACACAAAAAAATTTATAAAATATTTATCTGCCTTCATTTACTTTTCAATTGTTTGTTTGTTTATTGTACTTAATAATACTGAACACATTTTATATAGTAATTAGTCTAATGTATAAATTCTTTTTTTGTATTTCTTGCATTATTGAATCATTTAGCTACACAACCTCCATTTTGTTCCATGTGAGTATTATGGCACAAAAACACTCATTTCTAATTCATGTCACACTTTTAAGGTTTTCATTTCTCTCTCTCTCTCTCTCCCTCTCATTCTATATATATTTTTATACACTATAGTGGATACAGTGAAAGTTAACACAAAGTGCTCGTAATGCTGCAGGAGATGTGTACTGTAGTTACACGCATACGGGATCTTGGAGGTTTCATTTAATCCGCGTTGAATCCAAACCAGTAACCCTCTTTAACCCTGTACCTGTATCTACACCTACACACACTGTTGCATCTCTTCATGTGGATCTTTATGGATCTCTCAGGGATACCTCTAAAGGAAAGTAAAACCGCAAGGGCGAGGTCAAAGTCCGGGTACGTAATTAAAGACAGCGGTGCGTGTACACACACGAGCGGCCTAATTAATGTCGAGCCATGCTCCTTCAGTTCACTGATCTTCTGCCAAGTTCACCATGTGTGGACGCGGAGCTCCAGCTGCGGGCAATCGCAAGTGAAGGAGGGGCAGAAAAGTGCCCGTGAAGCCTCACCTCTGCTTTAAGATATCTGGGCAAAGGTCAAAGGTCAACTAAACTCTCTGAATAGACTGAACCGGAGAGAAGAGATGCTCAAATCATAATCATGTCATTCATAAGCTTACAGTGGTGCCACTTTTTTCTAAATTACTTCAGCACTTTCTTTGTGATCTCATCTCAAATTCACAAAAACTTACTTTTTCAGAAAATAACTTGCTAATCATACGTGCAGCATGATAGCATGAAGGGGAGGCAATGTCGCCTTGAGTTGAAAGATGCTAAAATGGGGTCGAAAAACTGTAATTTTCATAAATTACACATATAATGAGACCGGAGTGGGAAGAAAAAACATTTTCCTGATACAAAGGCAGAACTTTTGAACTCTCTCATGCAGGCTCTGGGTAAATCCACAAGCCGAGGTGGCTCGGGGGTGTCGCCTTTAATTGCGGAAGGAATTAGGAAAACCTTGTCCGATGCGGTAAATTTTTCATAATTACTAATCGAGCTTGATGGCAATAAAACAAGGCGCATTGTTCGCACATCTGCGTTTTCCATTCAGTCCTCGGACTTTCATTCGAGCTGTCTGTAATCCCTCAAACATGACTAATGGGAAACATTAAGTACAAGTACAGGAACAAGTGGTTTTAATTAAAACGCTGCTTCACAGAGGTCCTTAAATCCAAAGAGCTCGTCTTTCTTTCTTTCCTTCTCTCTCTTTCTCTTTCTTTTTTTGAATGCTTGCTTCAAGAGACGTCTGGATATGTTTTTCCTTTTATTAGCAGTTATGGACGTATTCAGTTCTCCCTTCGAAGAGGACAAAAAAAACACAATCATACTTTTTCTGCTGAATTTGGAAAGCTGAACACTAGAACATGAACTACATTTGTCTTAATGTAAATACCGCAAAAACACTACTGTCAGTGCACACCAGGTTTTTGTCAAAATAAAATCAGATCTTGATGCAAAATTCAACATAATTTGACATGTCCTGTGTGTATGTGTGTGTGTGTGTGTGTGTGTGTGTGTGTGTGTGTGTGTGTGTGTGTTTTCTTATTTTCAGATACCTAAATGTGTCCATAAATATTGTATAATATTTCTGTGGATAGTTAAAAGGTCTTTAGCTCCATTAAAAAAATAAATAATTAAAATAAAAGAAACCCTTGCGATTGCAGAGTTCTACTGAAGAAGGGTTTGCACCAGAGCAACAAGTCTTTTAATGAGATTGTTATGAGATGCATCTCTTTATGACGTGAAAGAAAAAAAAGAATGAAAGAAAAACAAACAAACTAAATAAATTAACATTCAAAGAGAGAAAGAGAAAGAACTTAAGGAAGAAATGAATTTAATAAAGTAATGAAGAAATATTAAATGAATACACTAAAAGTAAAAAGGATTGAAGAAATAAAAAGAAATAAAAAAGAAAATGAATAAATAAATTATCAAAATTTGTAAAATACTTTTAAAAAAGCATCTACTGAAGACATGAATACTGTAAATAATGAAATAAATAAATGAAAATATTAAAGAACGAAAGAAAGAAAGAAAGAAAGAAAGAAAAAATGATTTATTGATTTACACATTAAAATTTATGCTGTTGTTTTTGTTTTGTTTTTTAATTGGAGACAAATGAATAGATTTGGGTACTACCTAAGGATCCTTCAAAAAAAAACTTGCAAATCTCTTAGACAAAATAACCCTTTGCTGTAATGTTCTAAATAGCATCTTTAAGGGTTCTCCTAGAGGAACAAGCCTGACCACCTATTTTAGATTGGATGATTTTAAAGTACACTGGAGATGAGAGTCTGAACCACATGTGTCGAGACAGAGTCACAATGGGGCGTTTCGACCATATATAGCACTTCCTGTGGACATAAGAGGAGACATGGTTTATCTACTGTATGTTGAGCAGCATGTAAATGCATCCTGTGAGGACCGAAAGAGGAAACGGTGGAGGAACTCGGCTGGATTCTTCATGGAAAACGTTCATGACCTGAGCTCTGTTGCTCCCTCACGTAGTGAACTGAGGTTTATAAGAGTTAATGAACAGTACACGCACCAGCGTTAAGCGCCAGGCTGTGACACCGTGACCTTTCAACTTTAAAAGAGAGGTTGGTATTACATATGGGTGCAATCAAATGATCCGCTCAGACTCTCCGGCCCGGTTACGCCGCTCCTAAAGATCACACGGATCCCCGAGAGCATGTGGCTGGAACTTTCACTTCCAATCAACTTTCTCAGGGAGGGTTTTTTTTCCCTCCCTGTGTTGATGCTCCTGTACACAACAGAACCCTCAGTCTGCTTTTGCTGAATAGGCAGAGAGGCGAGTTCAAATGAAATACACGTGTTACATGCCACATGTAGACAATGGAACTCGATGAAGCATTCAATAACAGTATCTGCTTTTCTCTATTAGTATTTAATTAACGCCATTACGACAATAATGTTTAAATATAAAAATAGCACATATTTAAAAATAGTTATTTCTTAAAAAATGGAACTGTAGTTATCTACTGTAAATCTAGAAGAGTTTCTAACTGAACCTAACTGGGTTTTACAGAGAAACAAGTCAAAACACCTGTCAGGGTTATGGGTTTAATTTTCCTTTAAAACTGTAAGAAATTCTAAAATTGTATGATAATCAATTAATAAATTAATTAATAGCTTCTTTTAGATGTACAACATATTGTACCACACCAGAACTGATAGATGCATAGACAGACAGATAGATAGATAAACTGAAATATCACATGGTCCTAAGTATTCAGTATTTTACCTTGGTGAGAGAGGTAAAAAAGAACCCAAAGATCAATGTGGCTGAGCTCCAGAGATGCAGTCGGGAGATGGGAGAAAGTTGTAGAAAGTCAACCATCACTGCAACCCTCCACCAGTCGGGGCTTTATGGCAGAGTGGTCCGATGGAAGCCTCTCCTCAGTGCAAGACACATTAAAAAAAACACCTGAAGGACTCCAAGATGGTGAAAAATAAGATTCTCTGGTCTGAAGAGACCAAGATAGAACTTGAGACCAAGATGGCCTTAATTCTAAGCGGTATATGTGGAGAAAACCAGGCACTGCTCATCACCTGTCCAATACAGTCCCAACAGTGA
>JAOVVA010000004.1:1813806-1832929 GCA_028565275.1 Leiocassis micropogon | reverse complement strand
ATCCCAGTAAAAATATTCACTTTATCTTTTCTAATTAATATCTATTGGTGCAGGTGTTTGTTCACATTGAGACAGTAATTTATAAGTATCTTATTTTAAAGTAGATTATTAAATCCGACACACAACTGTTTATAACGTCGCTTTAACTCACCATTCTGATTTCACTTATGGTGCAGATTAAACCTCAGGCAGAGATCTAAGTACTGCAGAAGTGTCATTACATTCTGTCCAGCTGTCGAATTTAAAATCGGTTTATAATCTGGCACATTGGGAACTGCTCATAACTTCACTTCTATTTCTAATTTAATTTGAGGTGCAGGTTAAACTTCAGGCAAATACCAATTAAGGACTGGCGAAGTTTGATTAAATTCCGTCCAGCCAGTTTTGCATGATGCGGTGACAAAATCTGGCTGGACAGACGTACAGACATACAGACTGGTTTCGGTCCTCCAATGTATGCAACGTAAAGACATCATTGAAAGAGTGAATTCTGACCAATGTACAGACAAAACCCTTCTGTTATTTACATAGCTTTGGTGTTGTGGAGCGCTTTGAGAAAAATGATTTTAGGAACAAGCTCTGGTTCATTTATTTCACAGCAGCTATAAAAACAATTTTTGCCTCACCAGCTTCTCTTGTAGTTAATAAGGAGGGAAAAATTGGGGTTATCATGTTACCAAACCATACATATCTCCATCCATTAAATTACCTGATCATACTTAAGTATGAACACTTTTTAGCAGCTTTTACTCATAAACAAGATCATGACACAATGTTCATACTTTCATATACAGAATAATTTTCTATACTTTTTCCTGCTCTGGTTCTTATAGTACCTCCAACAGTTTATGGTTTTACCACAGCTCACAGTCACGCTTGGCTCTCTGTAGTTTCTTATATACAGTAATCTTATCTTCTGCAACCTTTAGAAGATGCTGGAATTTACTGTAGAGAGATATGTTCCAGATACAGTAATTGCTTGATTGCAGTAATACAGAGATGATACACACAGCTGCAGGGTTTCTGGTTGAGCTTGAGTTCCTGCCTGTGTGGAGTTTTTTGTAAGTTCTCCAGGTGTCTAGGTTCTGCAGGTTTCTCCCATCACCCAAAAACCTGTGTGAATGTAAATTATGATGGACTGATGTTTCATCCATGGTATCACACTTAGTGTTCCCTGATCTATCTACTGTATCTGTCTGTCTATGAACCTTTGTAATCCATCTATTTTCATTCCTATCCTGATATTTTCCAGAATCCTCTTCTTTCCCTAGACACTTTATTGCTGTCCACTCTCCTACTCCAAGCTATTCTTTGATGTCATCAATCCATCTTCTTGCTGGTCTTCCTACTCACCGTTTCCAATTTCTGTTTCTCTCTATCATCAATCTGATTAAACTTTCTTCTCCCATCAGGGATACATGCCCAAACAAACCCAATTTTCTCTCCTTGATAATTTCACCATTAGTTTTTTTCTTGCCTTAGACTTTCTAAGATTTTTTCATTTGTCACCTCCTGTTTCCATCCAATTTTCAGAATCTTTGTATAGCATTAAATTTTGAAAGCGTTTAATTTCACAAAGTCCTTCTTTCTCAGGGTCCATGCAAGAAAGGACACTAAGGGGCTTATAGTACTGTGGATAATACACATTATAAATATCTTGAGTTTGACTTTTACTGATATATTTCCACTTTTTCATTTAATTTAGTGGCGAAATAGCAATTCTTCTGAATAATTTCTTTTGAACAGGCGTTATCACTCTCTCCGTCATCTGGTTCTCTCCGTAATGCTATATGTTTGTTTGTTGTCTCCAATCACCATGACTTTTGTCTTGTGCTGATTTATGTATAAAAGTGCATTCATTGTCAGTATATTTCCTTTAGAATCAATAAAGTATCTATCAATCAATGTCATGTGCAAATTTGAGATCTTTGACTACATATTTGCTTTCCAATATTTATTTCTCCTCTTGAGTCTGCTTCCATCGTTTCCATTATTCTTCATGATAAAATCAAACTTAGCACATTTCTAGTCCTATAATCACATAGTCACAGACTAGACAGGCTGCAATATATATATAATTCACCACTTTATAATACACCACTTATTTAATTTATATTTACTGAATTAAAATGCAAAATTAAGCACTAAATTCCTATGATTCATCATCCTCCATTAACATGTAATGGTTTAATTTTATTACGGAACACTCCACCACCACAAGTGGAACATCTGTATTAGAAATAATAGAGAACCTGTTAAATTCCTTTATTACATATTTAACTTCTCAAAGCCTCTATGAGATAATTTTAGTCTTCAGCTGTTATTCGTGAATAAACTGTGAGGATGAGACGGACATGACAAAAAAATCGTATCAATTCTGTTCTTCTCTAAATCTCGAGTTTTATCTTTCAGCACTGGTGCAGTGTCATCATAAGTAATTCCAATCACAAAATGTTTGTCATAACCCTACACCATAGGAGCCTATTAACTTTGTTTTTGACAGAACCACAATGTCTTAAAAATGTTGTTTAGATTATACATATGTAGAGTTTCATTTGCAAATGAAACAAATTTAAAGAATTTGTGAAGACAAAAAATAAATAAATAAATAAATAAACGTGGAACATCGAAGAGTGAAATGTCCCTGAATGTTGAGAAGCCTGATGGCTTGTGGTAGAAATTCTTACACAGTCTGGTTGTGTGACACAATGGTTGTGTTTCCACAATGCAGGTGGCTTTGTGGATGCAGTGTGGTGTAATGTGGTATATGTTAGGGAGGAAAGAGAGACCCCTCAGTTCAGCTCCCACCCATGTTCTTCTCAGCTGTCCTCATTATCCTCTGCAGGGTTTTGTGAACCGAGAAAGTGCAGTTTCCAAACTAAGCAGTGAAGCACCTACTCATGATCCTCTCTATAGTCCCTCTGTAGAACATAGTGAGGATGGGAGGAGGGTGATGGGAGGAGGGCGATGGGCTCTTCTCAAGCTCAGTAGAAGGTAGAGATGCTTCTGGGCTTTCTTTGGTAAAGTGTTGGTTTAAATGGACCAAATCGGATTGTTCTCCAGGAGAAAAATCATCTGCTGATAAGCTGTTTGGTCAGTATAGACAGTGTTCCATCTGAGCTCTCATGAAGTCAAGTACCATCCCTTTGGTGTTGTTCATGTTCAGAGACAGGATGTTGGTTCCTCACCAGTATTGGGGCCAGCAGCACTTCTCTCGAAGAGCTTTATGATGGTGGGTGTGAGTGCAATGCGATGGTAGTCACAGAGGCAGGACACAGGAGACTTCTTCGGTATGGGATCGATAATGGCGAGCTTGAAGTACATCGGAAGGACAGTGCAGATGGTGAAAATGTCCATGGGAACATTATATATATTTAAGTATAACTTAAAATTTTCTTTCATGTCACAGAATTGCTCAGGCCCGAGCCGTCCCCCGTAGCCACGGCTGGGCTGCCCCAAGCCTCTGCCCCGCTGTGCTCCATCTGCGCAGATAAAGCCACTGGGAAACACTATGGGGCATCCAGCTGCGACGGCTGCAAGGGCTTCTTCAGACGGAGTGTGCGCAAGAACCACGCCTACACATGCAGGTGAGAGATTTAACAGTGTAACGGATATCACACTTTTGAGTTACCAGTTGGTGTCATGCAGTTATAGGAAAATAAGCAGCTACAAGGTGGTGTGATGGAGCATTACTGTCCTGTAACAATTCATCCTGAAGTGTGGAATTTCCCCTCTTACTACAGAAACATGACAATTTTATTCCTTTTTAATGTGTGTTAAAGAACCTTTCTATCTATTCATGTTGATAAGACGAAATAGGTACGGCACGTTATCATAAACCTGTGATTTGCTACTTTAATTCTGCTACTGTTTGAGCTGCGTTACAGAAAATGAATCAACACCCTCTGACCAGTCAGGATCCAGAAAGATGTGGGGAGATTTGAGATTTGAAAGATCACTTGAAATTGGACTGGTTAAGCTGAATGTGTATGTGTCTCTGTCTGTGTGTGTGTGTGTGTGTGTGTGTGTGTGTGTGTGTGTGTGTGTGTGTGTGTAGGTTCAGCAGGCAGTGTGTGGTGGATAAGGACAAGAGGAATCAGTGTCGATACTGCAGACTAAGGAAATGCTTCAGGGCTGGCATGAGGAAAGAAGGTGAGACGGCAAGCAATCACATGTTTCGATGCAAAAGTGTATGATGTGGCAATAACTCCCAGCCAAGTTCCTGTAATGTGCAAGTGGTGCAGGTGAATGATTGTGTGTACAATTCCTACAAACAGATGCGTCTCTCACTGAAGCCAACAGCAATTTATCTGTAGATTTTAACGATCAGGCGTTCCACTCGATCCTACATTCATGTTCACGCGAACAACTGCAGTGGGCTCTGAGTCACCTCACTAGGGATCATCATTCATGGACATATGGCCTTCTTTTAAAAAAATCTGCACCATTTAAAACCTTTACTGTGGCTAAGAGTTTCTTCACTGTACAGTGCTTGAACCCTTCTCTAACTGTCAATCGCCTTTATGCTTTCATTCGCCAGAAATTTCATCACAAGTGCCAGTTTGACTTGAACGCCCCATATAATTTTTTTCTTTTTTTTTTCTAGACAGCTCTTTACAAGCATTTATTTATACATGATTGTTCAAATCAAAGCCTGATGATCTCAATCCAACAATAAAACCACTAAATTACAAATAAAAAATCATATTGACATGTGCCTGTCCTAGCAGCAAGGTCTTGTGTGATGTCACTTCTTCAAAGCTCAGCTCACACAGAATCATCCATTAGCATTAAAGAAAGAAAATGCCGGAGGGATGTGTCTCAATGTTGTCATTTTATAAATAATTTGTGGATTTTTGGTTTATTTGTTTCTTCAGAAAAAAAAATCACTACCAGTCAAAAGTTTGGACACAACTCCTAATTCCATGGTCTTTCCTGATTTTTTTCTACACTATAAAACAATTGAAGGCGTTTATCCAAAATACACAATAATTGTGTCATTGATATTGAGATGTATATCTGCTCCTTCTGCTCTGTAAAGCTTCATAACGGCTCTAATCTGAGGTGCTGGTTGTTGATTGGTGATTTCTGAGGCTGGTGACTCTAAATGAACGTCTCCTCTGCAGCAAAGGTAAGATTTGGTCTTGCTTACCTGGGAAGGTCTTCAATAGAAGCAGGTTCATCATGGAGCTTGATGGGGTTTTTTTTGCAAATACTGTTCTTGTAAGAACTGTTCCAGAACAGCTGATCTTCATGTCTTAACATAACAACTGACTGTTACTGTTGTTGTTCTTGCTGTTGCTTAATTGCCTAATGCAATGTGTTATTTCATAGTTATCACAAAACAAAAAACATTGCATTAGAAGGTGTGTCTAAACTTTTGACTGGTACTGTATATTTTTAGTTAGCATTTAGTCTTGCATTTAGTGGTTTCCTTTAAATATTAAATAATAATCTGACAGCGTAGGTGGGTTTAATATCTATTTTTATCTATCTTTACTCTTTTGCAATGCGCCCTCTGCTTTACCTGCCAGGTTTTAAATAAATATTTGGCCACATGATGCAACTGATCCAAGCCAGGGTTTATAGGGTTATGGGGTTATAATTTAACCCACATTAAACGTATAACAACCAAATAAGTACAGTACTTAAATAAATGAATAAATAACCATCCATGCATTATCTGTAGTATTTAGTCCAATTCAGGGTTGACGGAAACTAATTTTTACTTAGTAACTGACTGAAAGAAACATTTTGCAGATGTTCTTTCAGTCATTTGCCAAAGTTCGATAGGTGAGAGTAGGTGAGGGCCTTATTTCTCAGCTCTCTTTTCACCACTAAGGTTCAGTACAGTGACCACATCAGTGTAGAAGCTGCACCCATCGCTGCACCCATCGTACGATCAGCCTCACAATTCCCACTATCATCACTCATAAATGAAATGAGACCACTTGGTTTTACCCTTCACTTGAAGGAAGCATGCTATCCTTTTCCAGGCCTCGGATTTAAAATTGCTGATCCACATCCAAACTACCTCACAGTCACGGGCCAGTTGTAAACCATTCAAGTGCATACTAAAGGGCCTTCTGGGATGGTGCCAGGAGGACAACGTCATTTACAAAAAGTAGGGATGTGACCTCTCGACCTCAATACCAAACTCCTTCTTCACCGTAGCTACTCCTTGAAATCCTGTCCCTGAAATAATGAACAGGAGAGGAGACAAGATGCAGCCTTGGTGAAGCCGAGCCCCCACACTGAACAGGCTTGACTTAACATCAAGTATGCGAACACAGTTTTATCTCCAGGTATACAGGGACCTGATGGCTCACAAAAGTGGCCCCGATACCCCATACTCATGTGCAAGAGAGTAAAAAGCTGGTTCACTGTTCTGCGGCCTGGACGGAATCCACATTGTTCCTCCTGAATCCATGGCTCATGTGATACCATAGTAATTGGCATCAGTCCCCTTTTTTAAAGATGGGGGCCACTACCCCAGTAGGCACTGTACCAGAGGTCCATGTGATGATGTATAGTGGTGTCAACCACGACATTCCAACAACATCAAGAGCCTTCAGTATTTTTGACAAAGTCACCAGTCAAGGTTAGGTTTTCAAAACTCTTGCTGAACACAGCTTGATCAGCGTCTCTCTTCCCCCTCCGAAGCTGCTAAAACGGTTTTCCAGAAACTCTTTGAGGCTTGTCGAAAGATTTCTCCAAATCTTTTCCACACAACTGCAACATCTGCTTCCAAGGCTTTTTTTTTTTACCTGCAGTAACCTTCTGCCATCTGATTCAACTCACTACCAGTGTGTGATCAGTTGACAGCTCTGCTAATCTCTTCACCGGCGTGTCCAAGACATTTTGCCTCAGATTAGGTAAACATCTATGACTATAACAAGTTGGTCCAAGGCATTCTGGTACACTTATGAGCTGCCTTGTGTTAGAACATGGTGTTTGTTATGGACAAACTATGACTAGTGCAGAAGTCCAACAACAACTCACCACACAGGTTTCAATTAGGCAGGCCATCCATCACAAACATTCCCTTCTGGGTTTCCCAGACTTCGCCAAGATTGGCTTCGAAGTTTCCCAGCAGAACAAGGGAGTCTGTGGGCCCGGACCCTCTTTAAGAGGACAGTGATAGTTTTTCAATCTGCACCTCGCAGGTTGTGTGATGACCCTCTCATCTATTGGGACAAACTCCAACTGTTCTGCAGCCAGTATCCCCACACCCACCCACCAAGCACCGCACACCCTGGAAAACTCCTGAGTAGGAGAAAGAGAGACCAACTTTTATTGAGGAGTTTGGTTCCAGAACCAATGCTATGTGTGAAGATGGGACAATCTATGTCTAGCTGGTATTTTTCAACCTCTGTTCCAGCTCAGACTCCAGTAAAGTTATGTTCCACATGCTAAGAATCAGTTCCATTACCAAGAACAGAGATGCCCATAGTGGCCATCACTCATCCTAACACCTAGTGGGCATTGCACCAAACCCCTACTACAGGCCTACTACATGTCCTCTCCACATTGCCTTTTCATTCTGATTTAGATAAATAAACAAGGATCCATTTTAAGGATCCCTTTAAGACCATCCTGCGTGTGTTAGAGGGTTAGGGTGGAGTTTTAATGAGATGTGAAAAAAGTATGTGGGTCATCTTTTTTTAAGCACATCTCTGATCTTATAAGAGAGAACCTGTGCTGAGTTTTTAATCTACTTTCAGAGTTCCTGATAATCAAAATGGATAATCAGGGCAAGAAGGAGTACCATAAATGTTTTTTTTTTTCATGTCAATAATTAACACATCTGAGAATGGTAAAATATTTGCTAAGGATTATTTGAGGCAAGCACTTAAAACATAAAATAGATCAGACATGCCTTGGAACATAATAATGGTTCAGAAGCCTTGCACCTCCAGGGTCGGGGTTCGATTCCCGTCTCTGTGTGCATGGAGTTTGCATGTTCTCCCCGTGCTTGGTTGGTTTCCTCCGGGTACTCCAGTTTCCTCCCACAGTCCAAAGACATGTATGTTAGGCTAATTGGCATTCCCAAAATTCGCCATAGTGTGTGAATGGGCGTGTGAGTGTGTGTATTTGTGTGTGCCCTGCAATGGATTGGCACCCTGTCCAGGGTGTATCCCGCCTCGTGCCCTAAGTCTCCTGCGATAGGCTCCAGGCCTATCGCGACCCTGAATACAGGATAAAGCGGTATAGAAGATGAGTGAGTGAGAAGACTTACTGTATAAAGTAACAGTATAAACCCCCACCATTATGATTGATTCATCTATTCCATCTTTGTTTCTGTGCATTGAGTCAATTCAATGTAAGTTTGATTGTAAGACAGGGTGTAAAGTCAGTTCTAAAGTGGAGTTTTGAACTAGTGTAGTGTGTATAATAAAGCAATAAACCAAGAGAGGGCATGCATTACAGTGATTTTATTACATGTAAAGGTGCTCCGAATGCAAAGCTATGTAAAAACTCGTGACGAAAGAAACGCGGCTTGTGACCATAGACCAATTGGTGTGGCAGGACAATATTAATAATGACCTCAAAATAAAACCAATGGTATGGTATAGACTACTATCTAATGATTTGTTTTAGAATAAGCTCAATTCATAGATGAAAGCCAACAACATGCATTCTTCTGGAGATGGCTCAATCTGGCCACCTGGTCAATAAACGTCTGCTCTTCCTCCTCCTCCTTCTCCTCCTGCCCTGGTTAAAATTTTCATGGAGTAAGTGTGGGGCAGGAATAATCCTGTCCTGTGGATGTTTATGAGCGTGTATTGCAGTTACCCCTTTTGGGCACTAGGTGCAGTAATGAAGCAATGGAAGCTAAACAAAGACACAAGCATGCTATTTGCTAATGTTAGGAATGCAGGGTTAAAAATATAAATAAACAGTTTGCTATCAGACAAAGAAGTAGGGACATCAAAACCATAATGTTGTATACATTTTCTTCACTGTTTTTGTTTATTAGCACCTAATAAATTCGGATAAAAATAAATTAAAACCTAATAAAAAAACTCAATAAAGTTTGGCAAAAGTGTAATATTCAATAGTCCTCATATGGGGATCTTACAAGAATATGCACACATACTGTAGTTAGAAAAAAAATTAGTTGGAAAAAATATTTCTTCATATAAAGACAGTGGTGTCTCTTGAGGTTATGTGAATTTCAAGAAAAAAAATGGATAAGAATAATATAATGTCAAAAGATGAACATTTTTTGTTTCACAGAATTTTAACAGGTGTTAATGGGGATTATTATATTATTATTATTATTATTATTATACAAAAACACGTCAATTGTACACATGCAGATGGGTTTCTAGTTGTGTGTGCAACCAAAAAATATATAACTTTTTGTTCTATTTCCATTTTTGTCCTGGCCTTTGCCTAAACAAGTCAATTGGATTCTCTTCTAATGTAATGTAAACTCATATAAGGGAAACCCCCAACTTATTGCTCAGCTCTATTGCTGTTCACTGGGCGGGGTGTGGCAATTCATTTACATAGACACAGAAACAGAACGTTTGCAGGAGGAGTGAAACAGATGGAGTTTAAAATGTATGAAATATCTGAGGGTTATTTCAGGTGGTGCACTAACAGACACACTTTGAGGCACTGCAAGATGTGTGTTCGAATGTTAAAGAAATAGGGGACATATGGCACCTTTAACTATGTCAGGCTAAAAAAGTATTAAACAGTGAAGAATAAAGAAATGGTTTTGTGCCATGGTTATTTTTATTCATGGTAAAACACAACCCTTTCTTTGCCTCAGCTGTACAGAATGAGCGAGACAGGATCAGCTGCCGTAGAGAAGCTCAGGGAGTCGGGACTCTGACCATCAACGTCCTACTGAAAGCAGAAGAGAGCACACATCAGGTAAGCATCATAACCAGAAAAAAGGAATCATTGATGAGGCTTGTGAAGTGATCCAGGGAAAGGTTTGAATATTCTGTACGGGATAAGACTGAAACTGCCATCAATGCAATCCTCAGAGCAAGAAGATCAGCAGTGCAGCTATGGACTCGAGTTGATCACAGCCAGTTTAATTAAAGTGCCAGAGGGTGTTTTGTGTGTGTGTGTGTGTGTGTGTGTGTGTGTGTGTAATAACAATAAGGCTTCTACATGACCACAGACATGAGCAGACAGAAAAAGCTAATTGGATGATTGAGTAATGAGGCGCAAAATGAGCCTGCAATGTTTTCCATCAGGGTCTGTTGCACATGCTGAATATTTTAAGACCACACAGAACTTTCAGAAGTTCGTCTCAAACCACTCGCTCTTGTGCTTGTCTGTAAAATGTGACGCTTTTTCATCTGGCATTGTCTGTCTAAAGCATTGTTCTGCTCTTAAGCCCTGTTAAGCTTGCTTCTTCGTGTTCTCCGTGCAGTTCTTGGCTCTGATTCATCCCATGAGAGACGTTATCGCAAAGAAGATCGCTCGCACTTCTGACGTTTGCGAATCCATAAAACAGCAGCTCCTCTTGCTGGTGGAATGGGCGAAACGCATCCCAGAGTTCTGTGAGCTGCCGGTGGACGACAGGGTAGGCCATGTTTATGTGTGCTTCATTAGATGCTTGTTGATTTATAAATCTGGACCTTTAGAAAACATCCTTTCTATTGGTTATTGACACAAATCTGATAAATAAACCATAAATTAATATAATGTTAATAGATAAATATAAACCATAATTAGTTAACAATGTATACATTTACAATAAAACAGTTAGTAATCTGATTGGACGAGAGGCATTCCACAAGTGGTGATAATAGAGCATAACAGCACTGGGAGGTTTAACTACAGTAAATGTATCACTCTGTGTCTCAGGTATTCTAATAACCGTTAATTAGACTAACTGTCGTTCTCCAGCATGGGTGAAAGTAAATCAGTATGGTCTGCAGTACCGGAAAGATGGGAGAGCAGCTGCCTACATATTTAGTAATCACTTCTAAGTCGTTCCAAATTGTCTCTAAATCATACGTGTTGTTCTGTTCACAGCTAACAAGAGCTACAAAGCTAAGTCGCTTGTAACACAAGTCTGAATCCCATATCCCTTTTTAACCCTAATCAAGGGCAATACTTGATGTGTGGAACGAGGGATTGTACACCCTACAAAGTGCACTAATAATAATAACAATAATAATAAGTTTATTTTATATAGCGCCGTTCAGGAGACTCAAGGCCGCTTTACAATAACAAAGTTTTCCATTTAACACTATTTGGGATTTAACCCCAGAGCCTGAAAGTTAACACAGCTTATATTATATAAAGCAGAATAAGTGGAAATATAAAGTTAAGTTTCTCAGGATTGTCCATGGTTTATTCTCCTCACCTTTTAGCCATCGATTACCTTTCGCTAACTGTCGGTTGCTAGCTCTGCCAGTCGCGGAGTTGTTAGTTCCAGATTAGTGTGAGACATTTCACAACATTAATTTATTAACAAGTATCTATAAAGGGATTACCAAAAGCAATGCATGCTTTTTTAGTATACTAACAAACTTTAATTGTTGGAGAAATTTATGGTATAAGAGGAATAAAACACATTCCCCTGTTATTGATTATTTTCCCATAACAGCATGACAGTACTTTGCTTTCATCTCATCCTTAATATGTGTATATAAATAAATTATATATAAATAAGTCTGTGTTGTTTGCTCGCAGGTCAGCTTGTTACGAGCTCACTCAGCCGAGCACCTCATCCTGGGCGTGGCTCGCCGTTCCCTACCCTACAACGATGTAATCCTGCTAGGTAATGTACAGCTGGAGACTTCATCTTTGAAACTTCATTGAGTGTCTCTTTATGTGAGTATGGATCACACTCACAATTCGCCCTTTCAGGAAATGACTTCATCATCCCTGTGAATGGTCCAGAGATCGAGATGTCCAAATTGGCAGCGCGTGTCTTAGAAGAGCTGGTCAGGCCTCTGAGAGAGCTGGACATAACCGACACAGAGTTCGCCTGCCTCAGGGCCATCGTCTTCTTCGCTCCGGGTCAGTCACGGGTCTCCCACGTTTGTCCGTTACCTCACCTCTCCTCAACCTCAGTCCTTTTCCAAAAGCGTCGTGCTCTGAATGCGGTTTCATGGTGTCTTGGGGAAAACTATTAATAACTTGGAAAGTTCTGGAATTTATGACCCGTTTCCTGTCTGATTATAAAATCAAAGCCAAAATGGCCGATGAGTGCCGGGTTCCGTCTGAGAGAGCTGCTTACACAAACACTTCACTCCACTCTCAATACA
The DNA here is from genome assembly GCA_028565275.1 of Leiocassis micropogon. Lineage (NCBI taxonomy): Eukaryota > Metazoa > Chordata > Actinopteri > Siluriformes > Bagridae > Leiocassis > Leiocassis micropogon. Next base: position 1,820,681 of record JAOVVA010000004.1, on the reverse strand, counting down.
CAAAAATAGTCAGGTTTTCCAGAATTCTCATCATCCACCAAAAACAGCTTGAAATAAACTTATGATGTTTAAGGTCATAATATGTCTGCAGGTTTATGTAGTAATCGTTTTTAGACCTGTGCTAATATATTTTCTGAATATTTTATGTTTGTTTTTATGTGAGGTGGCACCGTGGCTTAGTGGTTAGCACTGTGGCCTCGCACCTGTCATGGACTCGAGTCCTGCCTTCGGGTCTGTGTGTGGAGTTTGCATGTTCTCCTTGTGCCTGGTGGGTTTCCTCCAGGTACTCCAGTTTCTTCTCACAGTCCAAAGACATGCACATTAGGCTAATTGGTGTTGATGCTGGACAGGAAAAGAATGTATTGTTTATTAATCATTTAAACATCATATTTGTTGGCGAAAAAACAATTGTAAACGGAGTGCCTACCACGTTGCAAACCTAACTGCAGAAAAAGTATGTATAATTAAATTTGTGCATTTTTCATGTGAATGCGTAATTAACATAGTTACAATCTCATATTTGAAAGCATGATGCATAATGACTCCCGCAATCATTTCCTTCCCTCTTGTGCTCTCAGACTGCCCGGGGCTGGAGTGTTCTCAGATGGTGCGCAGGCTCCGTTTCCAGGCTCACGTTTTGCTGGACGAGGCAACGTGCGAGCAGCGTGGCCGGTTTGGGGAGCTGCTCCTGCTGCTGCCTCCTCTGCAGAGCACCGCCTGGCATATGGTAGAGCAGCTCCAGCTCGCCCGCCTCTTAGGAGAAGCCAGCATGGACAGCCTGCTGCAGGAGATGCTGCTCGGAGAGTCAGCCACAGGTACCCAATGCTAGTGCACATCTGGAGTAGCTTCCATTAAACAGATAGATATTGCTGACTTAGAGCAAAAGATAAGAGCTATAAGTAAACAAGTAAGTGTAATTAATTATCAAATTATTTATTAAATTACATTTAACTATCAAATGTTTCATTATTATTATTATTATTATTTTGGAGAAGTAACTAAAAATGCAAAAATACATTAAATTCCATTTAAATCAAAACAAAATTATTACATAAAAATATTAAGTAAAACATTGATGGAATTATTTTATTCTGAAGAATTAAATAAACAAGAGGGACATTTTTTTAAATACAAAAAAAGTATTATTACACAATTTTAATAATAATAATAATAATAGTAATAATAAAACATGCAATTTTAATGAGAATAAGCGCAATAGGATAAAATGTGGTATTTAAAAATCGAATAAGGCAGAAAAGAATAAAACAATTTCTTTTTAGTATGAGAACTTTAAGTAAAATAGATTTCACAACATGTGACACATGAAATAAAAACCAAAATGGTCATTCAAATACTACTTACTTATCATGTATCATTCTAATTATTTAAAAAATGATTATAGAAAATTCCATTAAATTACATTGAGGTGAAAAGAAAACATTATCTTTTTTGTTATTGTTTGCTTGTTTCTGTTTTTGTTTTTTTAATGTTGATTTCTGGGAAATTTTAAAAAATTCCCCAGAAGGAATTTCTGCAGGTTTAATATTTTTCCTGGTTTATTCATTAGCTAAATAAAAATATATTTATTTTATATTGTGGTATTAAGGCTTTTTCCCAAAAACCCGAATGTTAAAGCACTGCGGTTCCTCTGCTGAGAGCCTGGTGGAAATGAAGATGTACTATATATATCTGACCCTGGATTTGTGTTTCTCCTCATCAATCTTCTTCAGGCTCAAACCCAGAAGAGCTTGGGTTCAGCCCTCCTGTTGACCCGGTTCTGCCACGAAATCTACACCCAGAACACGCAGCACTGCCAAACTTCACCTCCGTCATCCTCCCTGTACCGTCCTGTGAGTCCCTGCTGGAAATAAAACACAGACTCAAATTGAAATCAACAGAATCAGATTCAAGTCATACATGCAGTTTATACTTGTGGAGTAGGGTTCCTTGAAGGTTATAGTGGTGGTCCAGAAGTACTTAGCTCATTACAGAAATGTTATTTCTAAATTTGTGTAGAGTTTTTTTTTTTTAAAAAGCTTTCCATCTAGAACTCTTTAAGAAGACAAAGAACCCATATCTATCCTAAAGATCCTAAAGGATTTAATTTGTACTGCTGTTTGATTGCACGGATAGAATATAAATAGAATAGCATAGAACCTTTAATATAAACCCCAAGCTGAATAACTGAACTTAAGAATGCTAAGTACCCATAACTTTGGGTTATTATTTTCTTTTTAATATCTGGAACAACTGGTAAATTTGCGATCATTAAAAACCTTGATGAGTTCCTAATTTGTGTAGGATTTTATCAAAATGCGTTTCAAGCAGAACTATTTTAGGAGACTGAAAAACCATAATTATTGGAATTGTACTTTTTATAACTACTAAAGAGCAGAGATTTAAATAAAGTAGTTCCTTGGATTTTTATGTGATCTTAGCATCTCAAAATGGCTCTAATTAGAATGATTTTTGAAAGGGAGACACTGGTGTTGGTTTGTTACTAGAACATGTAACAGTTTCCAGGAAGACGGCTCTAAATCTGTTTAGGGACTTTTTTGTAGAGCTGTACGCACTGTACAATTGTAAATGTTCTTCGGGAGGAACAACTGTGTAAAGTTCGACATAAAGAACCTTACTTTACTTCTTTACCCTGTTAAATATGGTGTTAGGCAGTGTTACTGATCCACACTCTCTGGCAAAAAAAAAAAAATGCACTTCCCTTCTTACCCATCAGATACATGACTTTTTTACATTGCTCCAAAGTCCAATCTTTTCACTTAATAGCAAACTGAAGCATTTTATTCTAATGAGTGATATTTGACTTAGTTGTTTGCTTTGCTTGACGCAGCCCAATAATTTGACCCTTCTGAAATGGTGACTATTTGGCTAGGCAGTGTATTAGAAAATACTGTAGGGTTCCTCAAGCGTTCTCGGAATTGGTTGTTTTAGGCGTTACAACACACACACACACACACACACACACACACACGCACACAGAGGCAGAATGTTGATATTGCCAAAATTCACTGTTTGTTGATGTTGGGGAAACATGAACAATGTTCCAAGCTCACTGCTGTCTCTCTCCTCTTTGGCAGCTCTAGCTGGAGTTTCTCTGCTTGCCGTACAGCCTGGCACTCAGCTCTACACACACACGCCAGCTGCAGAAATGACACTGGAGATAGACAGCTCTCTCACCAAGCCTTCGGTCCACACATGTCACTGAGCAGACAGACAGACAGACAGACTGGCACTCACACTCTTAATGTTTAATAATGTCCATGTCTCTATAAAGAATCTTTAATGCTTTCTGTTCAACATAAACAACATAAATGTAAAAACATAAAATATCGATGCAATGTCATTTTTGACAAACACATGTTTTTGTAACTTTGGCTTGTTGTCCATTAAAAGATACTCAACACAAATAAAAATGATTTTATGTTGATTAACCATATGATATAAACATGGACTGGTTTTTTTTTTTCGCAAAGAAAGATTAAAGTAAAAATTAAGTAAATGATTACCAGCAGGGGGGCGATGTAATTCCTAAGGCCTCGGAGAGCAACAACATATTTAAATCTCAGGTAGATGATTGGAGGATGTTGATGCGAATAATTTTCTACCATGCTTCTTAAAATGTAACGTTTAGATCTATTGGAACAATTATCCGGTCACATGTTTCTTTTTAAATGACAGCTCTAAGAATGTAGATATCGTGAGAAGATTTGCATGAAGGACCTTCAATCTGATTCATCTCTTATCATTTGGAGAGGAGTGTGGAGATTAAATAAATCATCACCAGCAGGGGGAGCTCATGCTCCTGAGTGGTACAACGAAACGTTTGCCTCCATCTTCTGAATTAGCAAACATGCTCAACTCAGATTGCATCCCGCTCCGCTCACACACTCTGTTCCTTACAGAGCAGACGCCTTCTTTTTGGGCCGTCTTTTGTACTAGCACATGTTCAAATTACGATTGGACCAGTTGCTTTTTTTAACCTTAAGTTTCATTTAAATCCCTTAATTCTGTGCATTCTGAGTTCTCTCTGTTCACCATTATATCATCTGGAGTTTTTTTATTTTTTTTTATTTTACAATACCAGAACATTTCATTAGGCATTCTACTGTATATAAACACGCGTACACATGTACTGTTATTATTACATTTTAGTTATTGAATAAAGTTGAGAGAAATCTGTTCACAGTTTATTTCTGTTCTTAAATGCTCTATTTATTCTACTAATATGGGCAAAATGCCTTTTGTCTTTCTCCCTATCTGTCTATCAGTCTCTGTCTGCCTGTCTGTCTGTTTCTGCCTCACTTTGTCTCCCTCTGTCTCTAGCTGTCTGCCTTTCTGTCTCTATCCGCCACTCTTTCTGTCTGTCTGTCTCTTTTTGTATCTGCCTCTCTTTGTGTCTGTCTGTCTGTATTTGTGTCTTTGTGGCTCTGTCTGTTTGTCTGTCTATCTCTCTGTCTGTATCCGTCTGTCCCTCTGTCTGTATCTGCATATATCTTTATCATTGTTTGTCATTCTCTCTCTCTCTCTCTCTCTCATTCACAAACTGTCTGTATCTCCAATTTGGTCTGTCTGTTTCTCTTCCTATCTCTCTGCCTGTCTGGGGCGGCTCTGTCTTACTTTTTCTGTCTGTCTGTCTCTCTCTCGTCAGTATCAGAGCTGACCCCACACAACATTGTTCCACTCGGTCCAATATATGTGTGAATGTAATAAAGTGTGTACTAGCTGGTGAAATATTATCCAGTGATAAACTCACAGCAGTAAACGATGGTGCTGGTTGTCAGTGTTGGTGATGTGGCAGAGCGACAGGTTCATGGTCCACGCTGAGACGGAATCTTTTGTCACATATCGCATCTTTATTAGCTACCTAAGTGCTTTATGGGAGGAAACGTTATCAACCATACGATAGCCTTCATTCCTGTTATCTCACATGCTGCTGTTGTTTAAGCAGTTAATTATCAAACATTCTTTAGCTTTGATCTGGGAACATTTAACACACCGTGTTAGCATCTGGAAATTAAACAGCTATTAAATGCACACAGTATAAAAGTATATAAACCTTTTAATTATATAAAACACAGGTTTGGTTAATGCTGTCAATCAATTAACACATTTTTTAATATCTCTGCATTTTTGGTTTGGCCCAGGAGCTTTGAAGCTAATATAGCTAATAGAAGCTAACAGCCTAATAAATCATTCATACTTTAAAAGAAAAAAGGTGTGCCTAATGTGCTACATCATGGCTTAAAGTTGAAATTAAATTGTCTACATTCAACATTTAATTTTTTTTTTTTTTTTAATCTAATTATGCAGTTAGGCACCATTTTGTTCTCTTTCAATATTTGAGGCAGGATATGTTGCTAAGTCAGTTACAGTTGTTAAACAGCAGAGGGCGCCAAACACTCACTAAAGCACATTCTGTTTTTTTGCTGAAGGAATTTTGTTTCTAACTAATCAGATCAGCTTTAATGTAATCAATGATATTATTATTTATAGGTTGAAGCCAACTTACATGTTTGCCTGCATCAAAGATGAACCCCTTAAGTGTTTTATACCGTAATTTCACCGTATTTTGTTTGTTGTGTTGACATTATATGATGGTGGCTAAATATTAGGAAATTGTAAAAAAAAATAAAATGATAATAATAAAAATAATAAATTGACCTAGTTCATGGCAAGATTTTGAATCTACTGACATTTCATCTCATTAAAATCAGTGTAAAAGTTCTAGAATCTTTAGATCTGATCTAGAAAATTTTATGTTGACGCCTTGTTTACACTAAGTTGTCCTTCTTTTGTCGTCACCCAAATACACTCCCTGTTCGGTAATCGGAGAGAGAATCACAGATGAGAAATGGAAAAAGTAGATCGGATAAAGATGGAGTTTTGTCTTAAAACGACTCCAGCGTGTTAAAATCCACTTCAGCGCTGTTATTTCAGCCAAAGTGAAAATATGAACTAATCCCAGTAAAAATATTTAGTTTATCTTTTCTAATTAATATCTATTGGTGCAGGTCTTTGTTTACATTGAGACAGTAGTGCATTAGTAGTTTATTTTAAAGTAGATTATTAAATCCACCATATGACTGTTCATAACATCACTTTTACTCAACACTTTGAATTCTGTCCAGCGATTTAAGACGCGCCCACAATTTGACGCATGCGCGCAGTTAGCTGTCAAAACTTGCAGTTTATAATCTGGCACAAAATTGCTCATATCTCCACTTCTACTCAATATTTTTTTCATTCATGGCGCAAGTTTAACTTCAGGGAAATATCTAAAGACTGGCAAAGTTTCATTAAATTCTGTTCAGCCAGTTTTGCAAACAGAGACAAACAGACAGACAGACAGAATTTTTTTTATGAAATGTAATGAAAGGTAAAGAAATCATTGAAGGAGCAGGTCCTGACCAATGTACTGACAAAACCTTCCTGATATTTATATAGATTTCCACAAATCAAATTATAATTTTATTAAACCTGACAGTGCCATGTGTAGATTTAAGTCCATACATTTGGTTTAAACTTTAAGTCATGTTTTTCTGTGTGAGCTATAATTCTGAATTTATTTTGTGTTTACATTTTCTCCTGACTTTGCACACACTTTGCTCTCCTCCATTCTCATGCTGTAAATTTGTCTCTCTGTTTGTCTGCATGTATCTCAATCTCTTTCTGTCTCTGCATATCTGTGCCTTTCTTGTCTCTGTCTACCGCTCTGTTTTTCTCTCTTTTACAGTCTGTTTACCCAAGTCTCTCTCTTTCTCTCTCTCTCTCTCTCGCTCTTCCCATGTTGTATCTTCATCTAGTAATTCATAAGACATTATAAACATTATTATACACCATGGAGCACTTTCTTTATA
>JAOVVA010000004.1:1787171-1806394 GCA_028565275.1 Leiocassis micropogon | reverse complement strand
GAAACCTATTTTGAAAAATTTACTTTTTAGTCACGATTAGACATTCAGTTGGGTTTCCAATGTGTGTACAAACCAAAAAGAAAAATGCATCCCTGGCTTTTTCTTCTTTTTCATTGCTTTTTGTATTGATCCAAATTTAAACAATCCAATTAGATTTTCCACCTAATGTGACCTCGTATAAGAAGAGCCCGCTTCCCCAGACTGTTCCTCTGCTCTGTTGTTCTCTGGAGGGGCGTGACTCAGCTGTAGCTCATTTACACATAGACACTGAAACAGCATGTTCAGAGGGGGAGTGAAACAAAATGAAATACACTATCTAAGCGGTATTTCAGCTGGAGCATTAACGAGCATTAACGAGTTCACTTTTTAAGGAAATAGTAAAATATGGGAGCTTTAAGGTATAATTAAATCCTATATAATATGCTTTAATTTGTAATGTTAGTCCAGCAGCAGAGCATAATTAGGTTTTTTTTACACATCAATGTAATCACAATCCATTGTCATTTTGGGGTGTTTTTTTTTTACATCACTGAGAACTGTGATCTACATCAATTTTAAAAGTTTTCATGGTTCACTTTCAGGCTTCATCAAGGCCTATGTAAAACAATTTTCCATACTGAACTTTGCATCATGTTGCTTTACACAATCAAAAGAACAAAGGCTTTAATACAAGGGGCATTAAAGTCAAACCAGAACTTTTGATTGTGCAGGATAACACAACACAGTTATGACACAGTAAAAACTCCCTTTATTTCTCATTAAGTTAGATTAATTTTTTCTCAGTTCGCCAGAGCCATGATTGGACTGCCTGCTTCATGCCTGAAACACTGGCCTCCCAGGAACTGCTTTAATGGGCCAAACATGCGGAAATGGTGAGGTCAGGTCTGTGCGGAGGATGTGGCAGTAACTCCCAGCCGAGTTCCTGTAATGTGCAGTCCAAACACATCATGGCCCCCTGAAATTAACCGAAAAGATGTGAATAAGTAAAAAAACATCAGAATTAAATTTGGTTGAACAGCCGCTAACGATCGCTAACGAAAAATTCCGTACATGAAGCTCACCAGTGCAAGAATGTTATATAGATTAATTCTTTATTTAGCTTAAAAAAAAACAACTTAAGGAATTTCGTAAGAAGTGGAAAGGAGTGGGATTATTTATTTATTTATTTATTAATCTCGCGTACACTTCTGCACTCTGATCTACACCACTCAGCGTCTGCTGCTCGTTTTTCCAGCCGTTTCCAACCTGCGCTTGTAAGGCTTCTTAGATATTAAAATGTGCCTTTGTGAACACACACACACACACACACACACACACACACACATGTGCTGGCTCCAGGAGGTGAGAGACGGATGGGGGAACCCGGGGGAACAGGGTCTTGGCAGCACTATGACGGTGGAGTGAAACGGCGGAGGCCTCCTGCACACCTGATCACATACTGAGACCCCTGAGGGGAAAAGCCACAAAAACGCAAGCAGGGCTCTGTACAGGGGAGTACTTTTCCATTTGAATGTCATTTGAAAGGTCTACCTTGCAGAAAAGGCAGAAATGAACTAAAGTAAAGGTGATGTAGAGGGATGGATGATATGACCAGAAAAAAATTCACAGACTGATATATTTCAAGTGTTTATTTATTTATTTATTTATTTATTTATTTACATTGATAATTATGGCTTACAGCTAATTTAAACCCAAAAATTCAGTATCTCAGAAAATGTAAATATTATTTAAGACCAAAGGCTACTGCAGCAATGCAGCGTGGCATGGGGGCGATCAGTCTGTGGCACTGCTGAGGTGTTATGGAAGTCCAGGTTGCTCTGATACCGGCCTTCAGCTCTTCTCCATTGTTGGGTGGTCTGGTGTCTCACATCGTCCTCGTCACAATACCCCATAGATTGTCTATGGGGTTTAGTTTGGGCGAGTTTGTTAATGAATCTATATAAGATATGAGTTTCACCTTTTGAATCGAATTACTGAAATGAATAAACTTTTCAGTTATATTATAATTTATTTATAGCACCTGTATATCAGATAGCTTTTGTGTTAACGGTGTCAATGAAAATTATTCAATTGTTTCTAATTAGATTTTTTAAAATGTTGATAAAATTTTGAAAACAAATCATGATGTCTCGTATATCTCAAACAAACATACGGCCAAAACACATTATTGGTGCCGATTTTACTTTTTTACGTTATACATATAATACAGAAAACGCGTGTGCCAAAGAAGCCACTTCTGAAGTTTCTGTAACATGGAAGTGACCAATCTTGCGTCCCTAAAAATTTCAAGTTACTAACTTCAGTTGTTTCGGAGAGCTGATTTTATACAGTGTGTGGCCCAAAAATGGCAATTTTTCGGCATTATTGTTTGAACGAGACAGTGTAATCATTTGAAATGCAAATCATATTCTTACTATGAGTATTGCTACTAAAATTGTTGTAAGCTTCTAGAAGCATATGACCTGTAAAAACTGTTGTTTAAATTGGTTTTTGGTAAAAGCATAAAAAGCAAAAGATAATCTGTAGTGTCCGTAAACATGTCAAATTCATGTTGTAATATCTTAACAATTTAGCATTCTAGAATAATACACTTTTTCAGGTTTATGTCTTTTCATGTTGAATCTAATTGGCCAATTGTCATTTGAATGACAATAAAGATCATTAAAAGATTTGAATTCAGACTTGAAAAAGTTACGGACACTACCAGCATGAAAGTGCATGTTAGGAATATTGTGTTTAGCAAATATGTTTCTTTTTATTTGAAAAAATATGTGTGTATGAATATTTACAAAAAACAACCATGGATTGGGAAATAAGAAGCATTATGTATTATACAAAATGGTGGTATACAGTATGATCCCATCTGAAAATTCACTTTTCACCTAGGTGAGACACTTTTTAGCACCAATATCGTGTTTTGGCCGATAGTACTTTCTTACTTATATTAATATGGTATTGTTATACTTATCTGTGCCCTTTACCAGTGTTTTCCAACAAGAAAGAGAAAAGAACCCTTTATGAAACAAAATATTCAATCGAACCAATAAAGGATCCCAAAGATAAACAATAAAGGTACAGTGTTGGTCAAAAGTATTGAGACAGAAGTTAAATTGAATGTTATTAATGACATTTTCTTTCTTTTTTTTAAATAATAATAATGACAATCAATATAATAGGAATAGTCTGTTATTTTATCTAATTTCTATACAGCAATGAATATTAATTATGAAGTCCTTTATTCTTCAAAACCTGATGGATCTGGCTGGGCAAAAACTCAGAAAGACGTCTGCAGTACTCTGGGGTCACTCGCTCAGGTGATTCGAATTAGCACAGCTCTTCAGCCAGGTAGGCACTAACTAAATAGTGGCATCACCTGCTTTGTGCACTGGAAGATCTATAATATCTTGTCTTAATACTTTTGACCACCACTGTATGTTTCAACTGGGTAGGGATGCAGTAAAAACTCCAAATTATTGCTCATTCTTTTCTTCTCCAGACATCAACCATTCAAGGTGTTTACTTAACTTTTAGTACTTTGTACTAAAAATGTTTTTTCAAGTGTTCCTAAAGGTTTTAGAACATTTAATGGTTCAGTCAGGGGAGACAATGCATGATGAATGTCTATATGGATGTTTATACCATGTTTCATATAAACAAAGTCAGTTCCGGACAGGATTGTTAATGATCTGGTTCTGTAACTGGGTTTCCAATGAAGAGACACTCATCAAGGTTTTCCTAAGTTACCCTAAAGACAGTACGTACTTCATTTTTTAGTTAACAAAAATGTAGCCAAAAAGAAACAAAAAACATGTGGGCAATAATAAGTGCCCCTTTACTGCTTTCACAGGATTTCCACACGGTAAGTTGCAGCCAGGTGATTGATTAATTAATCATCAGCAGGTGTGCAGATCTCTATAGCAGACGTTTGGGCAGTTTTATTGGTCTGCAGCATTCACGTGTGTGTGTTCACACAATGCCAAGAGGGAAAGGCATAAGCAATGGACTTAGAGAAGCAATTCTTGCTGCACATCAGTCTAGAAAAGGTTATAAAACCAAAAAAATATGGAGTTCAACAGTGTACAGTGAGAAAGATCATTCATAAGTGGAAAGCATTAAAGATGGCTGCTAGTCTTCCCAGCTACAGGCTTCACTGAGCATGTTACATGTTAAAGTCCGTTAGAGCACAATTAGAAGAAGACTGAACAAGTACGATTTGCTTCGAAAGGGAAAATATCCTGTGTTTAAAAAAACACCATGGAAGCATGACAGGTCCAAAAAACTGCATCTGAACAAACCACAAGGCTTCTAAAACAATGTCCTATGGATATATGAGTGGTGTTGTTTGGCTAAAACCAAACAGCATTTCAGCAGAAACACCTCATACCCACTTTCAAGCACAGTGGATGTACGAGGAGTGGAGGGGTGATGATTTGGGCTTGTTTTTGCAGCCACAGGATCTGGGCACCTTGCAGTTACTCCATGTCCGTCGACTATGACCGCTTCTGTGTACCAGAATAACAAGTAAGGCCATCAGTCCGACAGCTGAAATTTGGTCAAAATCCAGTCATGCAACAGGACAATGATCTGAAGCACACCAGTACATCTACATCAGAATGGCAGAAAAATTAAACAATCAAGGTTTTGGAATGGCCTTAGTCAAAGTCCAGACCTCAATGACTAATATCTTTATAAAAGATATCTTCTGTCTTATTTTCCTATTGCTGACATTTTCATGCTTCCCAGATAAATCAACATTAAAGGGATTTTTAAGCTGGTGTTATTTTAGCATGGACTTGACGGTCAACGGAAGGGCAGTAAACTTTAGAAAGGCATTTTATGCTGGCACGAGATTATGCTGCCATCCACACAAACATATTTATTTTATACAATCACACCTGACATCCCCATGTGATGCAATTAAAGCAAATAAACTGTTATTCTGCCTGATGTCTCACCTCAGCTGAGGCTAAAAACAGAGTCAGAGGTGTTTGTTGCTCCTTTCAGACACCTCGGTTGTGGTGGACAGAGCTGCAGTTCAGACACAGGGAGTTCTTTAAGTTTTGAAAAGGTTTATAGGTCGTGTGAAGTGTGAACATTGAGCAATGTGGAGGAAATCCAAGTTTTTAAAGGCAAAACATCAGTAGGAATAAGTCAGGCAAATCATCAGCAGTATGATCCAGCAAGTCTACATGATTTGTACCTCTAATAATCTTTAAAAAATGAATTTCTGATCGTTCCACCTGTGTGACATTTAAAGAGGTTCAAATATGTGTGTGTATTTAATGGAGCTCCCAAACAAATGGAAACTTTTAAAAAGAACAAACTCCTACGTACTTAGAGCCTTAAAAATGTACAGAGGTGCCAATATTACTAGGCGATCATTAATTTACCAAAAATAGCCACTTTTCCAACCAGAAAAAACAACATACAAAGAAAACAATACAGCATATTAAACAAAGCAAAGAAATTATAAAAAGCACATCCTGAGTGACTCATAAAAGAAAACAACTCATCCCAGTAGAACTCAATGGCTTAGTTCTTAGTACTGTTGCCTCGCATTCTCCAGGGTCAACGGATCGACTCCTGCCTCATGGCGGTGTGCATGGAGTTTGCATTTTCTCCCTCAGCTTGGTGGTTTTTCCTCCGGGTACTCTGGTTTCCTTCCAAAGACATGCAGATTTAGCTAATTGGAATTTTAAAATATTATACGTAGGGTGTGAGTTTGTGTACTTTGTGTTGTGTGCATTAGTGTAGAGGGGGATTATATAGAGAAATAAAGAGCAGCCGTTTTTACTGTCAGAACTGTGTTCTGTTATTCTACATAATCAAAAGTCCGACTTTGACAGTTCCAACCACATCATCAAGTTTGCTGATGACACGACCGTGGTGGGTCTCAACAGCAAGAACGACGAGTCAGCATACAGAGAGGAAGTACAGTAGCTAACGGACTGGTGTAAAGACAACAAACTGTCTCTGAACATTGCTAAAACAAAAGAAATGGTTGTTGACTTCAGAAGGACACGGAACGACCACTCTCCGCTGAACATCAACAGCTCCTCTATGGAGATCGTCAACAGCACCAAATTTCTGGGTGTCCACCTGGAGGAGAACCTCACCTGGTCCCTCAACAACAGCTCCATGTACAAGAATCCCCAACAGCATCTTTTCTTCCTGAGAAGACTGAGGAAGGCCCAGCTTCCACCACTGATCCTTACCACCTTCTATAGAGGGACTATCGAGAGCATCCTGAGCAGCTGCATCACTGTCTGGTTTGGGAAAATTGTGCCATCTCGGACTGAAAGACCCTACAGTGGATAGTGAGGACAGCTGAGAAGATCATTGTGGTCTCTCCTCCCTCTGTCGAAGACATCTACACCACACGCTGCATCCTCAAAGCCACCAGCATTGCGGCTGATTGGACAGAACCATCACACACACTCTTCACACTCCGGCCATCTGGGAAAAGGTAAGAAAGCATTCAGGCCCTCACATCCAGACTGAGCTTCTACCCACATGCCATCCGTCTACTCAAGAAGAAAGGTCTGGACTGATACCCACACCCACACTCATACACTCACTCAGATAAACATTCACCTCTATAAAATGGAACTGGACTGATAACAACACATGCACATACACACTGATCTACACCCATCCAGTAAATTTCAACACCAACTTGAAATTGTTTTTCGCACAAATATTTAAATTATTAGCTGCTATTTGCACAAGGACTCTTTCTCGTCTCTGCTGCTACTTACAGGAAATGTTAACCATTTTTTTTTCCATCATGCCATTAACTTGCACTACCTCAATCAACTATCACAGTATATCACAATTTATTGCATTGTGTCATGTTGCTGCTCCTGTTTGCACATTTGCACGTGTACTTTTTGTTGTCTTGTGTCTCTTGTGTTATCTTATGTCTTTTGTACAGTACTTTAGAATAGGGTTTGATAATTTATGATGTAAATTTGGTTTGTCTTAGATAGTCAGCTAATTAGGTGTCTTAGTTAGCTAGTTAGTTTCTGTTAATTTATGTTCCTGGAGGAACACGGTTTCATTTCCCTGTGTACTGAACTGCATATGATTGAAATGACAATAAAAACCCTACTTGACTTTGACTTGCCCTACATTTTATTTTTATATGGCAAAGATGAGCTTCCAGTACTGACACACATACTGGGACCCCTAAATTGAAAAACCAATGAAACTGTGCTGTTTATATATTTTTCCTTTATCACGTTCAGGACATTTCGCTCAGCGTCTTTTCACTCTTTTTGCTTAAGACATCAATTCCAGGAACAGGTTTTTGGCAGCGAGTGGAGAGCCTGGTTTCTCCTCAGCCAAAGTACGTCACAGGTCCGTAGCGCCGGCTCAGAACTGGTGTCATGACTGTTTCATTAAAACAAAACAATGTTCAACAAGGGTTTGCCACCATACGCTAACCTCGAAGATCCAACAGTTGCCATGGTAAACACCATAGCAGGTCCAGACGTCAAAAGAAACCACGGGCTAGAAATGTAATTTATGGGTTTTAAGTGGAGACAGTTGGAGACGGGTTTCTTCCCATTTATGCACTTTCTTACATCTGATGAAAAAGCATTGATTTTATATAGAGAGACATAAAATTTCAATAAAACCCATCTTCCACACTTACTATGCATAATCCCTTAATGGATCTTCAAATATTCACTGGTTCTTTGATCAGATCATTAGAAACCAGTTATATGAAAGTGCTTTGGGCCAACAGGCCAATTTCTTGGATCAAACACATATTTAGCTTGGAAAAAGTTTATTTAAAACATCAGAAGAAAAGCATTCCACAACATGGATTCAAGTGAAACTGACATCACAGAAGACCGTACAGTTCCATACCTCATGTCTTAGAAATAACACGATCCTTACACCTGACATTTCCAATCTGTATGCAGATTGGAACAGGGTTTTTGGAGGCATGTGGTCTGCCGGTTTATCTAAAGAACCATCTCTAAATTATCTTTAGAGTCCAGACTCTACAGTCAAGATTTACTGCCACCCTTCATGAAAACAAAACAGAAACTCAAAGCACATGCAGGGAGTGGTATTATGGAAGGGTGAGGTTTGGAGTTTTATAAAATAGATTTTTATGAGTAAGCAGTATTTGCTAAAGTCTCCCCCTGAACAGAAAAACAGCACTAAAGAGACGAACCACTGTGTGAAGGATCTTGGTTTATGTGCATACTTAAAATTTTCAGGGCCTTTATGCTGTCAAGTGGTCTGGTTTTTAGCAATATTGAGAAATCTTGATTTTTGTTTTTGCTTGAATTGCAATCATTATTCTGTTGAATTTGATGTATATTTAGGTGGCCATATCAGGGACATCCAACTTTGCTCCATCCTGCAGAAGTTGCGTACAGTGGGTATAGTTAAACCCCTATCAAATTATTTTTGTTGTTGTTGTTTTATTCAGCTGTATTTACTCAATGCAACTTTTAAAATCCCAGTGAAAGATACTGTACTGTATAACACCAACATGCCATAAATAAATAAATAAATAAAAGGATCACCTCTTCTTGACTTGTAAGCTCAATCAGGTGAAGTTAATCACCTTGTCAATGGCACACGAAGCCATTTGACATTCAACTGTGATCAGCTGTGGTCGTTTTAATTAGCTCAGCATGAAAAGCTGAAACAAACAATCAACTATGGGTAGCAAGGCACTGGCAAATGATGAAGTTGTGCACAGGGAGATGGATACAAAAAAATTCAGCGCAGTGAAGTCTATTATTAAGAAGTGCAAAGTATTTGGTACTGTACAACACGGAACCTGCCTGGATTGGGCAGACTCTGGACTCTGTAGCCAGGGTTAGAGTTTTGTACTGACATGAACAGTTTTGTACCCAGGTCCCCATCAGAGAACAGCTTGTAACCTAAAAAAAAAACCTTGTTATCTTGTACACATTTTCATGTAATGCAATTGCACTTCCAATCTTAGAACAAGGTAACAGAAGGGGTTTATGGCCGTTTATCTCAAGATTTCATCCTTATGTTGAGGGAGTTTTTTTATTAAACTGGTAAAGCTAAAAATGTATACATTTTCAATTCAAGTCCAGAATTTTTGATTCTGGAATGGAATTTTTGCCCATTTGAGGCCATGATACCCATTAGGAGTGTTGTTAACTTTTAGGCAGGAGTAGCTCAGTGGGTTAAAGTCCTGGTTTAGTCATCAGATGGTTGGCAGGCCAAGTAAGAGCTCCACCAAACTGTGATTGTCCGGGTCTTAACTTTGTCTGCTTCAGGAGTGCTGTATCCTGGCTAGGAATATGCTCTGACCCTAGCCCCTAAGCTGGGAGATGAGGGGTATTACAAATGTTCAAGATTAGCTCTGTTTACAAGCTCTGTTGTTTTTGGCATATGTCCTCCCTCAGACGCCCTAAAACCTGGCAGTAGAATTGGCTACTGACGGCCTCTGGGGACGAACTCTCGATGCACAATGCCGGGAATGTCGAAAAAGACGATGAGCATGCATTTGGTCAAGCTGTGGACCTGCCTCGCAGACGTGGTCAGAATAGCACCAGTTGCACAGCTCCCGATAAACACAGGATGATGTCTTTTGGCACACTGACTTATGAAGGTCGGTGCTCCCAGTGACTGTGCGTGCAGCCTTGTGCTGGCATCTGTTGGCGTCTTACAAATCTAACCTCGAAACTGTTTCATACCCCCTCGTATGTGAAGTAGGAATTTCCTTTTGCAGATGTACTGTAAAAAGGACATTTCTCTTTCTAAGAAATATCTTTCTCTCAATAAGGCCCTCAGAGACTTACAGTAGGACTCTTTTGAACTATTCAAGGTTTAGGTGCTTACTTTTAGAGCTTAAAAAGTTTTTTGTAAATATTTTTAAATATTACAATTTATGTCCAGATTTTCCTTCGCAATCCGGACAAGTCCAGACATTCTCACTCTCATTCACCCACCTATTAAACTTGATCTTTTTTCCTGGTAGCCCTTTTTTACTTTTGTGTATTTTTCCATTCACCACCAATTCTTCCAAAGGGTTTTGGCATTACCCAGCATACATTTTGTAGCCAATGGGTTGTGGACACCTGACCATCACACCTACTGTACAGTATATGTGCATGTTGAACATCTGATTCTGGACTCCTTAATGTTATAATAACCTTCAATCTTCTGGTAAGGTTTTCCACTAGAGTTTTTTTTTTTCCAGCCACAAGAGCATTAGTGATGTTAAGCACTGATGTCAGGTGATAATGCCTGATTCGAGTTCATCCCAAATGTCTTCTGTATGAATCGAGCACTTATTTTCCACAAATATCTTAGAGAGAAAACACTATTATAAATAAAGGGTTTTCTTATAAGAGTTTTTTATTCCCCAAAAAAATATTTTAGTTGTTGTGGAAAATTTTAATACTACTTCGTATTAAAAAGGTGCCAATATTTCTGAAGTGAACTGCATGTATCCCCAGCTATGAGACTCCCAAACCAAACCTCAAGGGTGTTTTGTTCCTTCTCTGAGCCAGTGGTCTGAGAACGAAAGCTTTCCCAGAGCAGAGCTACGAGGACACGCCGCACCACCCAAGCAGGACATTTCATGGCAGCACATGAGCCATCCATCACAAGCCTGATGAAAATATTACACACTGTCTGACGTGTTTGTCCATGTAAGTTCGGTGAGTGACGACACTGTGCAGGCAACATTGCAAAAGCTGAGTAATATGGGAAATGACCGGTGGCCTTTTCTTTCTGCGATGATCTTAATCAGCCGTAAAAAGTAGCGAGAAACTTCCTGTGATAAAATGGGACATTTCCCATGAGTCACCGGGTTCACGACACCTTGTGATACGAACTGTGAAGTTTCTCAGGCCAGGCCTGTTTATTCTTTCTACAGTAATGCATTAATATATACAAAAAAAAAAGCAACGTAGAAAAACAATAAAGTGTAATGGACATGATAAAGATAAAGCACTTTTTGAAAACAGCAAGAACATTGCAGGAAGCAAAACAAAATTACAGATGTGGAAAATACCAGAATTTTGAAATATGATCTGATGGTCATGTTGCAGTCGCATGTACACGAATGTGATTAATGAGTCGTCGGGAAATCACAGATGGTTTGGCCTGCAGTGGAGTCCCTGATTTCAGTGAAGTATTCTGATTTCATGATTAATTTTTACGTTTAATCTGCTGTATATTACAGGATTAGTGCTGGCTACATGACAGAGCCATTACATAACATCACTTAGTCACCTCTATTAAGGACATGTTTATTTGACTTTTTATTCTATAAGACGGAGGTTTATAACTGGTGAGAGGTGTGTTGTCTCAGAGTGAGATTCTGTGGAACTTGATTGTTTTTGTTAAAGTGATGAAAATTCCTAAACAACATTATCAAGATTAATATAGTGTATTAAGTGGACCAAGAACTAAAAGTCAACTCAGACACAATGTGTCCTACTGGTGCTGTAATTCAGGGACAGAAAGCTCTAGTACTCCAAAAAATATTGAAATTATGGTTAGAATGCAAATCAGACTTAGAGGGGGCTGTGGAATTTACACTGCTCGGCCAAAAAAAAAAAGAAAAGAAAAAAGTCACCACCTGGAATTAACTAAGCAAATAGTTCAGAGCCTTCTATTGGGTAATTATTGCAGTGATTAATGTGGTTCAGCTGGCAACAAGTTGTTTAACCCTAACTGATTTTTAGACATTTCATAGTTATTTTGGTTTATTTTTAACCTTTGCGGTTTGATTAGTAAACAGATGACATGGCTTGTTATTTACAACAAACATTGACCTGATACATTATGTGACTGTTGGCATATCTGACTGTTTTCTCTCTCTTCTGGCCTCTGGACCAGTCTGAACCACATCCTGGTGCCCCACTTCAGGTTATAGATCTCGCCGCATGGAGATGATGGCTTGTGACTATAGTCGCTAAATCGTATATAGACCTGAAATTTCCATGAACAGTTTTGTACCAGATTCTCCAACAACGAAAGTGGACTTTATACTGTATTTATCTTTCAGTCTCATAGCACACAGATATAGCAGGGACTGATTTGTTGTCATAATATCTGATCTTACCCGAATGGTGGTGGGCTCCTTGTTGGTTCTGGTTCCTCTCAAGATGACTTCCTAAGGGAGGAAGGGAGTAGATGATGACAAAAATGGAGTGATTAAAGATATTTGGATGGAGACGTACGTGTTAACACTTGTGTGTTAATAAAACATGGCAATAAGTGGTATGAACCACTATAAAGAAAAATAAAGAAAAATCATTTTTAGGTTAGGTAACTTTTTTGCCATTAGACATGTTAGGAATGTTGAAGCTTTCTCATACACACTTGTGACAAGCAACTTGAACACCTGTTTTTCATTCAAAACAGTATTATGAGCTGTTCCTAGACAAAGCGGGAAATCGCTCTGAGTGCCACGACGGAGAAGTAAATCAGAGCAGGGTAATCCTCCACATATATCTCCACATATATCCTTCTATGTGATGGAAGGCATTTTCAAAAAACATTTTACCCTGCACTGTCTGAAGTCACCTGGAAAATATTAGTTAATTTAACAGTGCAGACTGTAAAACAGGGTTGGAGCAATTCTTTAGTGTCTAGTGGGTGCAGTGATACAAAGCTTGATGTTCCCATTAGGCAAGGCATGATATGTCACATTATCATCCTACGTTTACATTTAGGCATTTGGCAGACGCTCTGGGTCAGTGCTTTAAAGTTTCCAGATCCATAGACTGGGTTACTAACCAGATCACTAACCAGTAGTACCATCAGTCAAACACTTTTGGGAAGTTGTTGTTTTTTTGGCGGGGGGTGGGGGGGGTACTGGTAATAATTAACCCAAATACCTAAGAAACAGATAGTCGTTTAAAGATTGCCGTCGACTCGGCTGTACAGACATCTATAGGAAGTTCATTCCAGCACCTAGGAGCCAGCACAGAAAATGATACATGTCTCCAACCTGGTAAAGAATGATCATTAGAAGACTTTAAACTGCTCTGTAAGGTGGTAAGGAACTTTTGAGCCTGCACTATTGGGTGGATGGGAAGCACCACAATCTGATTTGGGAACAGCACTCGACAGGATAATCAGGCTGTCCAGAGGGTGATGTGATCAGCTGAGTGCACTATCCCTGACTTGCAGTCTATCTACAGCATGCAGTACTGGATCAAGGCCAGGAAGATAGTAAAGAGCCTTAGCCATCTCAACAATGGACTTTTATTTCTGGTTCAGTCTCTCTGTTTAGGCAACTGTGAATAGAAAAAAAGCACTTACTGATGATTAATAAATGAATGGCATAGTGTATATTCACTTTTACAATGCTTCAGTACTTCACACATTATTCAGTCTGTTCTGTAATCCCTCCGTCGAGCTCTAAGTCTTCATCAAGATCATCCCTTGCTGACTATCAAAGGCAAAGTCTGGTTTTTTTTGTTTTGTTTTGATTAGTTTTTTTTTTTTTTTTTTTACCATATTATGCTTTCAAGCCAAACAACATTCCAGGCCCCTAAGAAGGAAGTTAAGTCTGAATCAGAGCGTAGAGTACAATGTACGTCCACTGGTAAGGGTCACTGTGCCCTTGTCAGCAGCGCTCTGTTCCCAGCAGCGAAGTTCGTCATCAAGGACGAATTAAAAAAAAAAAAACCTCTTACTACAGTATGTGTTTACTATGACTAACTGACTTTAATGTCAGTTAGCTAGTGTGTGGGAATTGCATGTGTATAAACTGGGGGGGGAAATCAAACCAATGTAATGTGGGTAATATTTAACTAGGCAATATTTAATGGAACTTGTAGTATCACTGGAGCATCACCTCATGGTGCACCATCCCATTTTGCTCTTACTGTGCGTATGTGGTTAAGACCAGCATTCTCCAGTATGTTGACTCGAACCACATGAATGGCCCCCAAGAAGTCCAGATCTCACTCCATGTGATGTTTTCCTGTGGGGCTAAGCAAAGGAGGAGGTGTACAGAACAAAGTCTCTTACACTGAACGACCAGGAGGCATGGATTCAGGAAGTTCTCAGCAATTTCTCAAACCACTTCCTTCAGAAGACTGTGCAGTCCATCCCCGGCTGTTTGAGGAAACTGGTGCCTACGTTGAAATTTAAAGATTTTATTTTTTTTTTCCTATGTAATAAAGTACATGTACAGTTTGTTTTAATAAAGTTGTGTTAGAAATATGGACCTTTTATTACCAATTTTTAATGCCTAGTTACTTTTCACCCACCCTTATTATATACTGATACACCGTGCTCTTTAATGTGATTGGTCCGAAACTATTTTTCACAAATGAAGCCCTGGCTCAGTATCACTGTATACACATTTTGTAGCGTTACAGTTTATTACTTTTTACTAGTTAATATTTTTGCAAGTTATATAATTATCATCTTCATCTAAAGAAAGAGATCATGCTTTAAAAATCAGGTTTTACATTCATGGATACATTAAAAGAGGCCTGGATGGTCCTGAAGGTTCCCCTCTGGTGCTCTGGATCGTTGCAATGATTCAAAAAAGGAGGAGAGGAGGATCTGACCTTCTATTAACCCTCACACTCTTTTCCTCAACCTTACCACGGCCCCCCTACCATTCCTCTCTTCATTGGTTCGTCCACAGACTTCAACAGCAAATCCTGCTCACTAAATAACTCCAAATTGGTACAGCCTGAGGTTAATTCATCATCTTAATTTATCACAGCAGCCTGGGTTTTGTTTCAGTATCTGCGTCGCGGATCCACCTTCCCAACACATGTTCAGCCAAAACGCACACAAAACAAGACTCCCTCCCAGACACAAATCCATCTATAACTCACTAAACCCTTTCTCCACAATACAACACACTATTGGCTCCGTACTTCTTGTACTGCAGTTCAGGGTACCTGTTTCTGTTACCCAACAGCTCTATTCTAAAGAATGCCCATTATGCAGCATGACACAATTGAGACACAATTATTTTCAAGCCTAATTTGTTGATTAACACTGGTTTTGAAGCAGAACAACACTTTTTTTTTTTTTTGCAGCATATGATACCGCTGATGAGTCATCTGCCTGATTATGAGTTCTTTCTCCTTAATCCACACTGAGTGTCAAAGATTTGGAAGTCACATGGATTGCCCAAAAAAGAAGCTGCATGTTATTTGCATTAGCTTTGAGGTTTGGATTGAAATAAGGTTAATCAGAAATCAAACTGTTCTAACAGTCCTTGTAACAGGGATGAGTCATTTTAGAACCAAACCCTGCCAGGTCCATGTCACATTTTTGTACACTGCTCAGCCAAAAAATAAAGAGAGCTGCACATTCTAATATATCATTGATCCGCCTTTTGCTTTGATTATGTCCGTGGCAACGTTTCGATACGCTTATGCAATGTCACAACATTTATTTCCATCCAGAGTCATATTAATTTTTCTCCAAGATCTTGTACTGATGATGGGAGAGTCGGACCTCTGCTTAAGTCCTTCCCCAGAACATCCCAAAGTTTCTCGATGGGGTTAAGGTCTGGACTTAATCCATGTGTGAAAATGATGTCTCATGCTCCCTGAACCACTCTGTCACAATCCGAGCCCGATGAAGTCTGGCATTGTCATCTGGGAATATGCCCGTGCCACCAGGGAAGAAAAAGAACATTGATGGAAAAACCTGGTCATTCAGAACTTTCAGGTCGTCAACTGACCTCATTTTATTGCCACATCATGTTGCTGAGCCTAGACCTGACCAAAAGAAGCAATCCCAGATCATTACACTGCCTCCACTGGCTTGTACGGTAGGATGCATCACTTCATCTGACTTTCTTACCCTGTTGCACCCATCACTCTAGAACAGGGTAAATCTGAACTCATCAGAGCACATAACCATGATGCGCATGCTCCACAGTCCATTCTTTATGGTCTATAGAAAATTTAAGCCCTTTTTCTGCTTAGCTTCTCTGATAAGTGGTTTTCTTAAGACTGCACAGGTGTTTAGTCCCAATCCCTTAAGTTCCCTTGACATATTATGTGTGTGGAAATGCTCTTACTTTTACTATTAAACATAGCTGTTGTCTTTTCTTTTTACAATTTAATTTCATTAAACGTTTAATTGTTCTCCCCTTGTGCTCATTCAGGATATTTCTTGCCACCACATTTCTTCCTTGAAGTTGATGGTTCACCACTACCCTTCCAAATTTTAATAATGTGGTTTTCAATTCATTATTAAATTTTAGTAGTTTCAGCATTAGCTTAGTTGTTTTCTTCGCTTGATTCAGGACAATAATTTGACGCTTTTAAAACAAAGTAACATCTTTGCCACGACCACAGGGTTCAGGGTACGTCTTCTGACATAGTTGATTAAGAAATGAGAAGTAGTGATGGGTCGTTCATGAATGATTCTCTCTTTTTAAACGAGTCTTTAACATGACTCAGAAGAACGAGTAGTCTCAGAGAGTAATTCGTTCATTTTCTACTGGGCGCGCATGCACAAAGGTATGCAAAACCTCTGTACTCGTACGTTCCTTTATCACGTGACTCCCATAGACGCAATGCAGTGCAATAGATTCAAAAGAACGCACGACTCGGACTGAAAGACTCATGAGAAGAACCGCTCGATTCTGTTCCTGTGTAATGCATTGCATAACATCTATGGGGGTCACGTGACAAAAGAAATGAATGATTCGGACCAGAAGATATGAGAGGTGAGCTGCCCATTCTGTTTTTTATAATACTGTATGTCATTAGCTGCATTGTAATATTTTCATTACTGGAACTATAGCCAAAATTTGTATATGTAGACATGTTGGGGGTCTGCTTATTAAAAATGTAACGTTTTATTTTATTTCTGATCTCGAAAAAGATTCATCCAATTTGATGAACGAGATTCAAAGAACCGAGTCACTAAAATGATCCAAACTTCCTATCACTAAGGAGAAGCTCCATACTGCAACAGTTAGGGATAAATTACTTGTTGCAGCTGAATCGTATTAATCACTGCAGTAATTATTCAATGGAAGGCTCTTAACTATTTGCTTAGTTATCTGCATCAAGCAACAAAAAAAAAACAACTAAGGAGATTGCTGAAATCATTGGAATTGGACAATCATTATTCAAGGACAGCTGGAAAAATAATGTGTGTAAAAGTGTACAAAATGTTTTTCCATTATAGAGAACAACTGAGATTTTAATTCACATTGAGATTTTCTGAATTTTGAGGAATATTGGGTTTGTGTAAACATCTCATTTGTAATCTGCAGTGGAAATGAATTTATTCTGACTGATGGAAACACAGCTGCATGGTTCAAGCACGTTCAAGCCAGATGAGTTGGTGACAAAGCAGTTTTTGCAGTACATTCTGCAGACACATGCGGCCATGAAACTTTGTTTTCAGAAGTGTTCACAGCAGTGTTGCCTCATTAACTCCTGGACAAAATGTTATGTTGACAGCTATCAAGCCCAGAGTGGTTTTCCCATCGATCGTCAACTTTACTTGTGCTGTATAACAACTCCACATTGTGCTCTGTAAATTACTTACAGCTCGGATTCACATGTTGATTGAGTCACAGTTTAGCATGAATTACCTCATGTCCAGACAGCTTCATTTCTCAGCACTCCCCCTTCCTCCTTTCCACACTAACTGCTGATGTTCTTGACGTAAAGATTAACAAGATCTTCCTAGAGTTTTTCCCATTCAGCCATTTCAACCCCCACAGTGTCCACTAAATCCTTTCCACAATGTCCAAGACACGCTTTAAAATCTTATCTTTCCAAGCCTTCATCACTTTCATTGTGAATGAGTCTATAATATCTGGTCATGTATAAACTGCATTAAGACAGAACATGTTTAACTTGGGCTAAAAAAGCTCACACCAGATACCTCGAACATTATCAACTACTGACTGGTATAACATTTAAAAAATGCTACCAAGGTGGATAAGGCCAGGTGTCCATCCTCCTCACCCAGAAATACCTTCAAGATCCTAGTTAATCCAGTTGAGAAGCACTTCAAAGGAAACTGGATTTGTGGGTGATATTTAAGCCTCTGCCAGACATGCACTTCTTTCCATATTTGGACTGATGTCTGAATGTGCACCATTGACACTTTTTTAAAAGTCATGACAGCAATCTTAATCTACTTAGCTGTATTGTACCATGTGCTAAACTATGCTTAAGCACTACTATGTTCAAGCCCAGCATTCATGCACAGGAAATCTCAAAAAGTGACCAACCACATGTGGGGCCTGGCTGGTAAAGGGACCAAAGCTGCTGACCTGGCCTTGGTGTTCTCAGATCCCAACCTTATTGAACACCCATGAGATGCACGAGACAAACAAGTAAGATCCATAGAGGTCTCACCCCACAGCACCCAAAGGACCCATCACTGATGTCCTAGTGCCAGACACCACAGCACACTTCCCGAGATCTTCTGGAGTCATGCCAGAGGTTCTGATGCTGCCCTGCCAGCACAAGAGAAACCTGCTTAATATCAGTTGAATGTTTTGTGTAGTAATGTTAGAATAAATGGCCCGAGCGATCTGCTTTTTACCTGAACAGATGTTCATGTTTGGTAATACGGAATTCATACTGATATTACACCATCTATTTAGACACAAAACATTGATGTAGTTGTGGACAATAATTTTCTCCTCATGTACTGTAGATTTCTTCTTTATAACATCTGGAGAATAAAGATATTTCCCTTCTCAAAAGCAACAGTCTGAAAGCTCATTTTACACCATGAGCATCAGGCATGAGCTACCATTTCTTTCCACGCCAGGAGATTCAGCATCTAGCTCAGTAATCAAGACGTAAGACTACTGATAGGAAAGTCCCAGGTTCAAACCCCAGCTTCACCAAGTTGCCACTGTTGGGCCCTTGAGCAAGACCTTTAACCCTCAACTGGTCTGATGTATAATGAGATGCAAATGTAAGTTGCTCTGGATAAGGGTGTCTGCCAAATGCCATAAATGTCAAATGTATAGGTGACAGAAATTTAATGCAACCACGGGGCGGGCGCAATCCAGTGTCTTCTGGTGCCAGTCCCAAGTCTGGTTAAATGCAGAGGGTTGTGTCAGGAAGGGCATCCGACGTAAAAACATTTGCCAAATCAATGATGTGAATCACAAATATCATTTCCATACCGGATCGGTCGCAGCCCGGGTTAATAACAACCGCCACCGGTGCTGTTGACCTACAGGGTGCCGGTGGAAATTGGGCTACTGTTGGTCGAAAAAGGAGAGGAGGAAG
>JAOVVA010000004.1:1771422-1787071 GCA_028565275.1 Leiocassis micropogon | reverse complement strand
GGATAGGGTTGGATGGAGGCAGATGATTCGCTGTGGCGACCCCTGAAAGGGAACAGCCGAAAGACAAAGAAGAAGATAGGTGACAGAAATTACCTCCCCATAGCTGTCCAGTAAAGGAGAGAAGAGCCAGGGAGTCCAAATTGAGTCCAGATTTCCTAGCCATAGAACCAGATTGAAGTACAGGATCTCCAGCCTTAGTTTAGTCTGTGGTTCTTAGTCATACCAGAAACCAGATCAGAGTCAAATGCTACAAAGCTTGAATACATAACATGCCTCTACCCTTTAGAGTCTTTAAGTCCAAGTTGAGGATTGAGTCCCATGCCATAAACCCTGAGTCTGATGTTTGTAAATCTAGGGTCTGAATCTGTGTCGTCGTCAGGAAATAAAATAGGGTCTTATATCATTTTGATTGCATAATTAATTAACTGAACAAATAAAAAACTTAACCACAACTCACTGTGTGCCCTATGCTGGTGATCAAATATTGTATAGGGAAGACAGCCTTATTTATGTCCTTCGTGGTTGTTTGTTCCAGACCACCAGAGAAGATGTTAATGGCTTTCTATTATTTTATTTAATTGAGTCGATGTCTTCTTTCTCAGCATTCTTTCTACTGTATGTAGGTTCAGAATCTGCTGTCTTCCTCCACCTTGTTTGGTTAAGAAGAATCCTTGGGGTGACGTCTTTATGTCGCATGAACTCTATGATTTGATCCATCCACCTCTTCTTGGGCCTGCAGCATTGTCATCACCCTCCTTCTGGTTTAAATTACAAGCCACAGCTGGGATCTGATACAGCCTAGTTGCTTAGCTGTTCTTTAATATTGTGGTGGCAACTGCTGGAAATATGAAGTTAGGAAAAAGAAAGAGGCAAGCAAGCTTGGTGGTGAAATGACAAGGTCCAAACAGCAGTCAAGCAGAAGAAGCAGACTTAGCAGTGAATGTGGCTGGACCCTGATCTTGACCAATATAGATCACTGAAAGTTGGGAAGGTGTCTGTAACTAATAATTCCTAGATCCTCAGATACCATAACAATATTTTGAAATCGTCCATTACATCCTTGAGGCGGCTGATCTGCAAGGTGGTGTAGAATGAGATCATATGCATCATGGTCAAATCAGAATCACCTTTTTTGTAGATGAGTTAATCTGATATATATATTTTGTTTTTTTCAATGACACATCATCAAGTCTACAATGTCTCCAGAGTGGTACTTTAATACTAATGTTTTAATAATTATTCTATTGAATTCTTACAGTATCTACACACATTTATGTCTATGATTTTTGGATTTGTGGTTTCTGTGAAATCCATACTCGCAATGCCAAAAGAAAGAACTACTCAGCCAAGCTAATATCAGTTGGCTCCTAATTACAGACAAGTGGAAACACAACGCTTTTTCTTTAGTCTTAGAGTGCAGTGGTTAGTTTGCAACAGTAATCTCACATAATTGTTAATAAATAAATCTTAGGTCTAAACCTTTACTGTACTCTGCTCAAATGTCTTTACATTCAGGCTCTGGTTTCCAGAGGCCTCATTTTTATGACAGTTATGGTCCAGTGGCCCAGGCCTAGGTGAACTATTTGTTTTAATATGCACCGTTCCATATCACGTTATGTCCACAGCAAGAGAAAAAAGTGGTGTTCTTGGCTTGGCTCTGGTGTTCAAGGTCAGCCAGCTTTGCTTGGGTGGTCTTAAATGAACAGTGGTTTGCAAACTTGGTCTTAGAGGACCCCGATCTTGCATACTTTATCATTTTATCCGCTTTAATACCTGACTCAATTAATCAGCTCATTAACTGGTCATGCTGGAGTCCATATTTTAGAGGTGGGATAAACACAAAAATTAACAGGTCACATGACTTATCGAAAGCTCAATATACAAAACACTATGAGATGATCAATCGAGGCGATCATTAAACTTTATTTTCAGTTTTTGTGCAAAAATAGCTTTCACAACCTGTGGCAGATGCCAAGTGAAAAAAAAATAATCACTGGAGTTCAGCACCCGAATTCAACTCCAACACAAACCTTGGAGTCACTTCATGGACAAATCATATCCGAGGTACTGCTGCAGCTTTTCATTAAAACATCAAGATTATGCGGGAAAGAAATATAAATTTGCAATTTGCAGCTTTTTTTGGCATTTTTAAAAACATAACAGAAAGGAATAATTAAAAATAAAATAATAAAATAATAAAATTACAATTAAAAAAAAGACATACTTTCATAGAAAACATACCTTCGCATCCACAACTATTTAAAAAAAAACAGTCATAAATCAAAAATATTTACACAATATTAAAATCTGTACAAATAGTTTCCGCCAATATATCCAAATACTTAAACCCCATATAACAGTTAAGCTTGAGCAAAAGAGTGAGGTAGCACCTGAAGACAGAGACAGAGAGAAAGACAGGATAAAAAAGATGGAAAGACATTAAGATAAGGACGAAGAATTAAAGAAAATACAGAAATTAGTTTTATTTAAAAAAAAATGTTTACTTTTACATGGACAGAAATTTACCTTTTAAATTTGAATCATGACTAAGAAGTCTAGCTAAGAAATTCGTCACATGAGATCAAAATTCTACCTAAAATCAGTTCAAACAACTCTATAAAGTTTTTTTAAAGGCATTTTTACAAATCATTTTTCTAACCATGTAGTTTTTGGGAATAAAACGAACAAATGGCGAAAGTTGGATTAGTGTGGGGGCTGTATTTAATTATAAAACGAATTGATTGGGGTTATATTCATTTTGCTGTGGCGTGTAGCTATTTAACTGCTTCATCGAATCATGACATTCACGGTGTGAGTAAAGGGCCGCTGGCTACCAAGGTATTAGACAAACTGTTTTTCCAATTTTGCATCCAGATGCCAACACTTAAAACTTTAAAAAGTTGCCTAAATTAAAATATTTCTGTGTAATTTTCGTGAAACAAATCGATTTGTACTCCAATTTGCGGTAAAATAAATAACCAGATTTCTTTTTTATTTTGTGGTTATTTCACAAAAAAAGTGCATTACCATTGAATTTTTGTTTAATTGAATGCGACAATGTTTCTGTATTAATGTTAACACCAGTGTTTCTACATTGTAACGATATGTCTGTCTGTGTGTGTTAATGAGCGAAAATTGTACAATTACATACTCAAAATTGTCTTTATTGCTGAACTTTTTTCAGGACGCAGTTTAATATAAGCCTCCCACACATCCTCGTGATTGGAGTGTTTTATTATAGTGTAAATTATAAAGGTATTAGAATATTACAATGACCTCATTAATATTAATATATAACGTAATTTGGAGTTGCACCTCTGTCTGAACTGTTGTTATAGAAAATGAATCAACACCTTCTAATAAGTCAAAATCAAGTATTCTAATAACGCTAACATCTCTGTTAGCTGGGATGCTACCAAGGCAGAAATCCCCTTCACGT
Organism: Leiocassis micropogon; assembly: GCA_028565275.1. Lineage (NCBI taxonomy): Eukaryota > Metazoa > Chordata > Actinopteri > Siluriformes > Bagridae > Leiocassis > Leiocassis micropogon. The sequence goes on along the minus strand of JAOVVA010000004.1, from coordinate 1,783,632 downwards.
ATCCTTGGTTTTCTTTTCTCCTCTGACTTTATTGTTTTTGCACCTTGGGTGAAACTTTTACCTCTTATTGATTCTGGAAAGCTTTAACACAAGCCTACAGGAAAGGTCTCTTTTATTTGGAGCGTTGCCTTTTCGCCTCCTTCCTTTCCTGTTCCTACGCAGAATCTGTCTACCGCAAAGTTCACAAAAGTTCCTCTGGCCAGGAGAACAAAGCTGACGGTGATCGCTGCTGCCTGCTCGCCTGCCACCCTGCACTTTATAAACCAACCAGGGTTGTTACCAAAAAAAAAAAAAAAAAAATGCTAGAAGAGACAAGCTAGGAGCGGAAAAGTTCAGCAAAAAAGAAAAATCACAATAATAAAGCTGTACAAAAAAAATACAAACAAGGATTAAATACAGTGTGATCAATATATTTTGATTCTTTTGCAAACGATCACAAATTGACTGAATATATAAATCCAGCACTGCTGGTAAACGTCGTCCTTTCAGCCATATACATGTAAATAGTACAAAAATTAAAAATAAGAAGGAGATATTGGGAATGATCTGGATGGAAGATGATGAAGGACGAAGGTCTGCTTGTGGTGTGGGTCACCTTGCGCTCACACTGAGAAAGAACCCCAGTGAAAAAACGGTGATAGATGAATTGTGTTTTGTCCTGATGAGAAGACTGCTGAATGTCCCCGGAGGACGGACGCTGTGTGTACGGACACATCACTCTCGAACGGTGAAGACGCGGAAGGACCCGCCATGTAACTGGGATTTACTGGAAAAGAGAAAGGTAACGTTTTAGCCAACATGACAAGAAAGCTTTTCATGTAATGTGCGCAGTGTAACCATGACAACGCTGTTAAAAATCAGGCGAGAATCTGGTAACTAATTAGTCTAGCTTGATGAATGCAAGTCCCGTTAGCATTTTTTTCCAAATATTCTGCTAACAATAGCTTTTGTAAAGTCCCAAAGTTTTTTCAATGTCTGGATTTATTACATGTGACAAATGAAAACAAATGTAATACAAGTATGTCAATGTATTTATAATATCTAGAAGATTTATATGGAGCCAGGATTATCAAAATGGCGCTCATGAGGCATAGCCGGTGGGTCCATGGTTTTCTAGCAGTGATGGAAACCACACCCACCATTATAATTGAAATTAAAATAATAATTGGAATCTAAAAAGTCCAAATTTTTCGTACAATTGAATAAAAAATATAACCATAGTGTACATGTTTAGATAATATTGTCTATTCCCCAAGTTTCTCCTAATTTAGTCATATCCAGTTCCCACCCTATGTGTTAGGAGACTCGACCTCCCCATCAGTAACAGCTACAAACCAGAGAGGACGCAAAATACTTTCTCAGAAGCTGAGCGTATCTTTTCGAACTGCTGCTTACGCATTATTAGAGAGCAGCGTAACACATTTGGATAAAAGTGCTATCCATCCCTTCCGCATGCATGAGTTTACAGATGCCCATGATTGGCCAGTGCTACTATGATTGATGTTGGAGTGTATGCCACCCCTCCCTCCTGAGAGAGTGTAGGATCCGCTCAACCTGCAACCTCGGGACGATAATAGCAAATGTTTACGCCATTTAGAAGCCACACTGCCACACATTTTTTTTTAAAGCTTTTAGACAGTTAAATTTTTTTGTTTTTGAGAATAAATTGCCAGAGTGTCTTGACTCTTACTTTGGTAGCTGTCACTCCTTGAAAACTGTTCAAATTATATCTAAAGTTATTTCACTTACATTTAGTTTTTTAACTTTAAAAAAAAAAATTCTCGCTTTTGTCTCCGAGTTGACATTTAATTAAATATTAATTGAATATGTCGTTTGTTTTGCTATGTTTGTTGGGAAAAAAATGGCAAAAATGTCTTTGTCAAAATTTCTTTACAGAAATCAACAGTAGTGAAAAACAAACAATCAAAAGAACAAACAAACAAAAGAAGACGTCTAAGTGTCAGCTCCGTCATGTATTATAAAACATAAGGTGCATTTTGTCTAACTGTGACCTAACTTAAATTCCATGTAGCAGTGTTCTATAGCAGTACATTATAATTTATTGGATCCTCACAATGTATAGCATGTGTAAGAGTATGTTTCTATACTGTTTACTTTGAAATCCATACTGTGCAATCACTTATCGTGCAAGGAAAAGGATGTGGAAGCAGTAATTCCATCACTGGGCTCGTTGTTACTGGTGTTATGGTCTTGTTTAAACCCTTATTGACTATTGTGCTTGGCCTGATGGCTCTGTTATGAATTCATTAGCGGAGTGGCCTTCAGGCTACGCCAAACTGGAGAACGCGGGGATAAAACAAGATGTTTGGTTTCCGATTGGGTGTAATTACCTGGTGAGCCAGCCCACGACAGCGGACTGAGCGGGTAACTGGAGAGTATGTGATTATATTCTTGCTAATGAGGCAGAGTTCACATGAGCGGTGGCTCGCATGTGAGCGTGTGAGAAAAACCTGCTGTCCACCCTCACTTCCACAAGGTTGGAGTTGATTTTGTCAAGGCAGCATTTTGAATGCGTTACTGAATTGAATTGTTCTGCTGGAGTAAGCTAACGGGTATGTGTGTGGTCCGTCCACATGTTATTACTTTACGCCCTCTAATGTGTCCTGGACACACAAAACCCAGCCTGAAAAATCTAAAAAGATCAGAGAAATAAACGAGAAGCAGGTACCTGTCAGACTGGACTCCGTTCTTCAGACTGCCCGAGTAGCTGTTCTTCTTATCCATAGCCAAGACGTCCACATATCCTCCTGAAGCTTTGATCACCCCGGCGTGGATAGCAGCCCTGCAGATACTAGAGCTCTGTAAAGAATACAAACAGCAGAGTTGTACCATTAATTCAAACAGGGCTGGGAGACGACGCCCAAGGAAAAAATTCTTTGAACGAAGGTGCTGCGTATCAAGACTCGACTCAGAGTCAACCTGATACTTTGACTTGATTTGCATCCGAGAACAAACTTTTCAGCTGTACACAAAAGGATTCATTCCGAAAATGTTTGTAGCAACAATAACACAATTTGTTAATCATGAAAATCCTGCAAATTCAGAAGAAAAAAAACATTTCTGATGTTCAGCTCAAACTATTTTCTTTTCATATCTGATTTATCTAGTCTGTATTTTGGCTTTCATCGGGTGATGTCACATTATTAAATAATACCTTTACGTTTACAGTATTTGGCAGACGCCTTTATCCAGAGTGACCTCATATTTATCTCCTTACACATATGCACCTTACACAAGGCCGACAGAGGCAGAACCAGTAGTCCACTGAAGTAACCATGCCAACCACTAAGCCACCGTGCCGCCAAAAGTAATTATTTATGCATTTACATTTGTACATTATTCTAACTTCCTCTACGAGCACTAAACTGCAAAGTGATGCATTTTTTTTTTCCGACTCGTACTCCGGAGCCGAGTCCTCGTCAGCTCCATTGCACTGGCAGATATTTTGTTGACCTTCACACCAACAGTTTTATATCTCTCTGCTTTGTGCACACATCTGCTGCTGTTCCTCACACATCGTTCACTTTACAATGCCTACACATAAAATCGCACAAAATATATCCTCGCTGTCGCAACGGACACAAAAGACCATATCCACAGATACTGAATGGCATTACAGTCGATCAACCAGGCGCAACTTGACCTTCTTAAAAGTAAATAGATGAGCTCAGTGTGTGAGAACGCAGACGGGTGACATCATAGGAGAGAAAGGCGTTATGGGCAGCGATGGACGAGTCCAGCACAAACATTCTTATCTGGAGTATTACAGTTTAGTTGCACTCATTCATGTGAGGTCACCAAGTTCAAGTTCACCCATGTTTCTAGGTATAATCAGTCCTTAAGACCCCTGAACCACCAGGTGGTGATGTTAGAATGCACTTTCTAAAATTTAGGGTTCAGAAGGATTTCCTGCTGGAACTAAATTACACATTCTATTTCAGAGCCTTGCTGCTTCCTCAGTGACTTTGGCTGACCATCCAAATATTTTTATGAATTAAAAAAACCTGAAAGAGATCAGGCATTGGATGTCCTCCCTATTGTACAGTATTTATGAACATCCTCATAAATATGCCAGCTATAACACAAAGCTCCGCCCTTAATTCAGTCTTGTGAATGATTTAAATGGACAAACCACCCCTTCGTGGCGACATGCATCAGCAACCCAAGTGAAATATATGGTTTAAGCATCACATTTATGCTGGAGGAAGCTGTAAAGTAGCTGTAGGCCACTGAGGAACAAGACTTTCAGTTGCGTCCCAGGACAGAGCTCTGATCCGTCGCCAGCTGGACAGACCCGGGATTTTGACAGAGGAATGCGATAAACGTGCCAAAGAGCAGCGGCGAGTGTGTCTAAGTTCTCTTCCAGTAAACCTAAGTGGCCCAGCAAAAGTCTATTAGAGCTTTATCCCTCTCAGACATTGAGGATCAGCTTGTCAGAGGAGGACGCAGGGCAGCTGAGGACAAACACCAGCGATTATTTTACACCTCATTCATTCCACAGATTCACTCTAATCACTGCTGATTTGATATTTGGTTTTATCAGCTGCTCCTTATGAAAAACAAAATTAGTATATCGGCAATAATATATGCTTTAGGTCGGATTTTGGAAAATCGGATTAAGAAGTTTAAGCTTAAGGCTTAGGGAGATGAACTGAGACTGGAAGTGTTAAGCATAAATGATGTAATTTTTAATCGGATCAGTTATTTATACTGTAAAAAACACAAAAACAACTAAATATAATGTTATAAAATAAACTAAATAAAAGATTTTATAATATAATACTTATTTCAAAATCTGATTATCAAATCTGATGTTACTTCAAAAGAAATATTTGAAAAATGTAATATATAATATGTAACAAATAGGATAAATTATTGAAATATATAGGCAACAACTAGGTTTATAACCTAAGAATTGATTTTATTTTATTTTCAAATTAATGACTCAATTAAATCTGATATTGCAATCTGAAAGTGAAAAATTTAAAAAATTTCATATACTGCAAAACTATAATACTTGATCTGTTTAATTAATGAAATATTTTCTTTTAAATGTTAAGTAGTATTCTGTGGCTTTATCTTTTCCTTTTTTTGCGCATGCATGGCCGGGGTTTGTTTATTTTTAGATGCTTTTAGAAGATTTAATCTGGCCAAAGTCACATGATCTCCGGGTAAAAGCAACAGCTGACATGTTTATTATGACTCTATGAGAGTATGATTAAAAATTAAATAACAATGTGAAGTTCCACATATGGGAAGGAATTGCGAGCATGACATATTTGTGCTGAGCGTCTTGGCACGCAGTCCGGTGTGTGTTTCATCTCAAAGCGGCTGTCAGTGTCTCGGTCAGAGTCTCTGGTCTGGGTGAGCTCCTGACTGAGTGTAAGTGTTTAACCTGAGAAGCATGTACTGTTCCTCTGGACAGCGATCATGACTTGGACACCAAAGCAAATGTGTTCAAATTTCCCCATTATTAACTATAAAATAGGACAGCTGTACTGAAAGTAATGCAAAAGTGGGCATAGCTTTTTTATTAAATGAAATTAAAATGTTTAAATTGGTAGACTAACTACTACTCAACATAGTCTCTATCACGAGCCAAGCATTTGTGCCATCGTTGAACCCAACTCTCGAAAGTAGCCCAGAGGCTTAAGGTGGATCTGAAGGTAAACCCCAGCTTTACCAATCTGCCCTTGATGGGGCCTTGAGCAAAGCTCTTAACCCTGTCCAGGGGCGCCATATCATGGCCTGACCCTGCGCCCTGGCACCAGTTTGAAAGCTGAGATTATACGAAGAACGCATTTCACTATGCAGTAACATATATGCAACAAATAAAGGCTTAACTTGTCACAGCTAAAGGTCTCCCACTGCGCTACAGAATGTTTACGGAGATGACACCATTGACAAGAGCAGCGTGCACGGATGGGTGAAGTAGTTTAAAGAAGACAAACCGTGAGCAAAGCAAACAAACATGCCATTATAATTGACTTTATAATTATTTTTAAAAATTAATTGAAAGATTTTTTTTGTCTTTTTCCTATTTTAAGTTTTTAAGCTTTTTGGTCAAAAAAATTTAAGCTTAAAAACTAAAAGATTAAAGTTAAAGTTTTTTAAACTGAAGGTTTTTCGGCACGAGGCGGGGTCACACAATCCATCACAGGGCACAGACATTCATACACTACAGGCAATTTTGGGAACACCAATCGGACTGTGGGAGGAAACCGGAGAAAATCCTCCATGCACAGGGAGAACATGCAAATTCCACGCACACAGACCCTGAGATGAGATTCAAACCCAGACCCTGGCGATGCAAGGCAACAGTGCTAACCACTAAGCCACGTGCCACCATTTAATGCTATTTAAATCAGACATATATTAATAGAGTTTATTTTTCACTTGAACCAAAAATAACCACTGCAATAAAATACTTATTCTGACAGAAAGCAACGGTGCTGTCAATCATCGTCTGTCAATCATCCTAAATTCTCATGTCAGTCGGCTCATCTGATGTTGCAACTATTCAAGGAAAACAAGGCTGCCTTTTTTCCCCCTCACATTTTTGCCTTATATTATTGATATGTGAAGTTCCTCTGAAAATTGTTGCACAGGTTAGCAAGTCTGAAACGATTAATTTTAATATTCGAAAGACGCAGCATTAAACCAGACCTCCATTAACCCTCTGAAGACAGAGAGGAGCGACTTACATCAGCGTAGACGCCGGTGCCGATCACTGGAGCCCAGTAGGACGGCTGATTCTTACAGCTGGATGGACACTTCACCCTGGATGAGACGCAAACAAAGACAACTGAATGGAGAGTTCAAGAACAACAACTTCAATTGCGCAATGTACAGTAGGTTCTGTCATTTTTTTTAAACATTATTTTTGGAATAAAAAAAAAAAGACATCAACAAAACACAGTTCTTGCTCATGTTACAGCAGCTACAGTATAAACAGCCTTTTCTTGACCACATTCTTTAGTTTCAAACAAAAATGCAGCTTTTTCATGTTAGAGAGGAACCACAAATGTGCAGAAACTGCTCTGTCCTGAAGTTACAGCTTCATCTCTGACTATTTATTCCGAAGGGCTGACACTGGAGACTCCTTCCTTAAATGTTAAACAAACATCACCTTACAGAAAACATTACACTTTTTTTCAGTCTGCCATACAAACCCCTGTGAATGAGCTGTTACTATAAAAATGATAACGTATTATTATTTATAAGTTGAATTTGCATCTGCGCTCATGTCAGAGCTGCTTTTATATAAAATTAAATCAATTAGAAACCAGAAATCTATAAAAGAAATATATACTGTATATAGTACTATGATTGTGTTAAATGACACGGAACATATTTACAACTTAACGTTTTAGACTTCCGGATGCATCCTTGTTTCGTGTAACACCACTTTATATTCGAATATCTCTAAAGACAATACAAAAAATAAAAAAGGCTTTTCTATAAACAGTAGAACTGAGATTAATTACCTCGGGCAGGTGGTGTGTTCGGCACCGAAGGGGCAAATATCAGCTAATCGGGTGTAGCATTCGACTGATCTGGCTGTGAAACAACATAAACAGCTCTCATGTTACATCTCTACATGCAGAACAGAGACAGATAATACACAATACATAACTAAGGAGAAGATGCTGCTAACTTACTTTCCACTTTTGTGACCAAAAATCCATTAGCAGATTTGTATTTGCTGTGAAGAGAAAACATGAAGAGATTTTTGCATGTAACATGAGGTTCTTATATTTTTACAGATCAAAAATAAAACAAAATTATAAATATATTCCAGTTCAAAATGTGATATGAGTAACAAATAAAAGCCTCAGCGTTGTGCTGCTGTAGGAAAATCATCAGTTTCCTGTTTTTGCCAATTTTATTGACTGCTCAAACTAAATAATGTAGAATGTGATGTCAAAAATACAACCAATTACCTTGTTTAGGACTTTCAGGCAGGATTTCTTGCTGAAATTGTGAGTTTAACTGAGAAAGTTGTGCATCATACCTGAAAGACTCGACATTGTTCTTTGTTGCTTTAACGAAGAACGGGATATTATCTCTTCTTGTGACCTCCACCAGGCCTCCACTGTTATCGATAGCCCCGTGATGGACTGCGGCACGGCAAATACTGGATTGCTGGAAGAATCAGAGGGGAGGAAAAACAAAAATCTTCAGAAGAGAAAACATCAGCGTGAACAGTATAAATTTGCTTTAAAAAAAGACTTGAAAGTCGTACCACGTCGTAGTACAGCGTGCCCCACACCTTAGCGTTGCTGTATAAGCAGTTAGCGGGACAGTTGTACCTGCAGGAGGTGCACACGGTGCCGAATCAGTGGATTTGTAGCATTCTGATACGCAACAATAATCATTTATTAAGATGAGATTGTCTAACTGACCTGTTACAGGTTGCACCTTTGCACTTGTCCCTCATCCTTGTTTCACACTTGATGTTTTGAGCTGCAGAGATTAAAATAAAATGTAATATGTATTAGACAAGACAGGCAAGAAGTCCCTTCCTGAATAAAGTCTTCACGTACTGATACCTCGAAATTAACAGCTCTTACTCAGGAAGTTGTTTCGAGTGTTTGTGGTCTTAGGCTGCGTGGTTTTTTTGGGTGTAGGAGGTTTGGGGTTAGTCTTTCGAGCAGGTTTGGATTGAGTGATCGCCACCTGCACAGGAACCTGAGGCTTCTCCACCTCGTTCATGTCTGGAGTCTCGGTGCGTTGAGGAGTTCCTGAAAGAAGCAGGTCATTTATATGGAAAATGAAATAGCAAAATGGACAAAGTTAAATATCTTAAGGTTATTTTAGGGCGTGTCCTTTGCACATTTTGCACCATCCAGGAAGCACAGTGATATCAAACACTTTTTTTTTTTTACGTCTCATCCAGTCATGTTGCAAATTGTGTGGAAACAAAAACATAGATTGAGGGGGAAAAAAGTACCAGCAAGGAAATACGAGCTGTACGAGATTCTGAATCACAAATATTTCAATCCTAATTTCCTAATGTTGCAACATAACTAAAAGTTTTGACGTTACAGTGAAGACAAACATCCGCCTCATCATCACAGTTACATCGATGTTTATTACATCTGCATGACTGATAATAAGAAATCTGATCTACAAAGCAAGCTAGAATAAACCATTATCTGATATCAGCCAGGACTGGCGAGAGTGTTGCCATGGTTTTAAAATAAAATCCTTAACAAAAGGTTCAAAACATACTTATTTTTTAATGATTAGCTGCATTATTTTCCCCAAGTTTTGATTTGATGTCAATTGTTCTTCGTCAGTATGATTCCTGTTCAATATAATCCGTCAATTGATGTTCGGAGTAAGAATGGGATATTTCACAGGAATTACTAAACACAGATAGACACCACTGTGAAGCATCACCTTCTTTAATTCCATTTTATCTTGGTCCAGCTCGGGAATAAGTTGATTTTGCAGTTCTGGATAACTGCGGTTAAATACGTATATACACAAAGAATTCTTTCAGTTTTAATTCTTTAATTCTGAACATTTTAAGACTTCCATGATGAAAAGGCAAAGTGCCACAAATAACCCTCATCATCATCCTATAGGAGTTAAACCCATTATGTAGAGTAGGATGAGGAATGGACCATTTTGCTCTGCAGATAAATAAACAGAAAAATAAAAAGAAATTACCCTTGTAGCACAGTTTGTCTTTGCAGACTCCTCCATAGCTGGGAGGACACTGAGAACAGGGATTTCCATGCTGGTAGGGCGCCTCCCCGATCCAGTTTCCCCTGATGGAGACCACATAGCCGGATCAGAATCATACTGCACGTTTTCACAAAGTCAGGTTTTCCAAGAAACACAATCCAAATAACAACTGCCAATTAAATGATTACAGAAATAATCTGGAAATAATAATCAGCTTGGTTAGCACTACTCTTTTCTATTCGGTAATTAAGAATTTTCCACATTCCGGTCCTGTACGTGTGTACCCAGGAGCCCAGGTGATCTATGACATGTAATTATGCTAATAAGAGTTAGTGGATGCACGTGGCTTACTTTGGCGAGTAGTTGCACACGAGGTAGACGGCGTTTTCCCATGTCTCCCCCCACACGTTCATGCTTGGACACATGTGCACAGCACAGCCCACGCGATTGGTGGTGGCCCAGACGATCTGCAAAAGAACCAGAGACGTTCATGAGTCCAGTGTTCTTCACAAAGGAAAAAAAAATCTAAACTTGCATTGGCATTGTGAAGTCTAATATTGCAAATATTTTCCTGCAGCTTCCTGGCGTTCCTGGTGGTTATGAGATCAAGAACGTATTATTTATTATAGATTATGAGAATGAGTGAGTGGAAGTAAGTTTTGTGTACTGAATTACTAAATAGGGCATTGAATAGATTATTTTGATTAGTTTTTTTAAATGGCGCTAAATAAATGATTAGATCATTAAACATTTAACTGTTTATCTCTACAGCATTTCTGCAGCTCTAAACCTCTACCTCAGTTTAAATATATAGAGATGATTTGAGCGAAATTTTCATCGGAATTTAATAATGTATTATATTTTTATCATCCAGATTATTTAAACTGTGTGAAAAAAAACAAAAAATTTTTTTAACAAAACCATACTGTTCCTCTATATGCTTTGGATCAAATTGGGACATTCTTTAATACGGTTAGTCATAGTTTTAACGAAGGGTGCCAATAATTTGAACTAACTGGTAAAACAGGCTTCTAATAAACCGAAATAGAGAAACGGTGTTTTTCACTGGAAATAAAGTGCAAATGTGAAGCTATTCTTAATTCAGATGGGAGATTTGTGTAAACGAATCATCATTTAGACGTTATCTCTCCGTCTGTGTACAGAATGAGACAGGTTCTTGGACTCGTATGTCTCTGGTACCCTCTGGCCCGGTGGAGAGCGTCCGGATTGATGGGTCCGCAGAGGGCTCTAAAGAGAGACTGCTCCTTTCATTCCGAGCGGAAGGAGATGCACATGAGTTGTGACCGGCATCCGCATCCTGTGAGCTCGTACCATCTTTTTTAATCCTCCGTACAAATAAATAAATAAACGCTGGCGGATTGTGCGCTGACTTGAAGCTTAAAGCCAGGGCCTTGTTCCTGCTGAACACGTACAGGAAGGAGTTCATCCAGTGCAGCCAGACTGCATGAGCCAGAGCTGTTTTACTAGTAAATGAATGGAGTTTCTGACTCAGCACTTTGTACAGTTCAAACTACACAGTGGGTTTGTGTGCAGTCCAACAAAGTTACACAGAGACAGAGGGAGAGAAAGACAGAGAGAGAGAGAGAGAGAGAGAGAGAGAGAGAGAGAGAGACTCCTGCTGTGTTTAAGTACCAAGGCCAGGAAGAGATCACATTTATTCCCCAGATTTTTAGCATCCTTAGGAAAAAGGTCATAAATGCTTATATATTCTAAAAAAAAAGTAATGCCACAACTGAACAAATCACATAAGCATTTACAAAAGAAAAAGAGAGAGAGAGAGAGAGAGAGAGAGAGAAACCTCAAAACCACAAATATCATGAAGGATTATTGATGTTCAGGGCTCTTTTGTAGCTTTTGTGCAGAGTGATGGCATCATTAATGACTTCTAACTGCTGACTACGAGCATATCTTATTCCCAAAATCTGGTTGTCTCTGCCAAGAGGCTTAACCACAACTTAACCACAATAAGGTAATAAGAACTAATAAACGGCCAAATCAGCACAGAAATTTTATTATTTAATTGCATTGCAATAATCATTTAATTCTGTCGATGCATGTGTCTAATTTGACATATCCTGTATAATGTATTAAAAACAATCCTTATGTTTGTAATTATGATAGTTTGTTCCATTATTTATGAGCCACATGGTTGTAATTCCTGAATGGTTAATGCTCCACTTTTGTCAGACCTCTTCAACTAAAGCTGAAAGTCTTGAGTCGCTCACGTCCTGAGTGATTTACTTCAAATTCAATGTGGTGGTGTACAGAGGCCAAGTGGCAAAAAAAAAAAAAACTAAGTGCTGTTCCAATTTTTATGAACCTGACTGTACGTATCCTAACGCAACAGGGCGACATAGTGGTGACATATGGCCGCTAAACCGCTGGATGTCCAGGCGGTGCTCCGAAAATAATGTGGGCTTCATAGACAATTGGAAGACCTTTGAGGGCAAAGCTGGCCTGTTAGGGCGGGAC
>JAOVVA010000004.1:1716440-1752219 GCA_028565275.1 Leiocassis micropogon | reverse complement strand
TATATAAACATATATTTTGCCTAAAGAGACATGAATAGTACAATAATATGGAGACCTTAAAATCAACGTAGGTGTACTACTGAGCAAAAATAACTTGTAGTGACAAAAAAAAACAGTTGATTCACCAATAGCAGTGGTTCATCATAGTACAATAGCAGAATGTTCCGCTCCTGAGGTTTTTTTTTGTCCTTCTTGTCTAAGCAGAACACAATATCATCACTCGTTTAAAGATAACAGATATGTGACCTTTCATTCAGCATGTACTGTAGATTAGTTTAGGCATTACACCTAAGTGTTATTGTAATATAACACATCTCATGCATCAGTTACTGTATTTCTAATCACATCTCCTGCTACAGTACGTTTATTACCCAAACAATAATACAGAAAGGGAGAATGGCATGGCAGCATGATGGCTTAGTGGTTAACATTGTCGCCCTGCACCTCCAGGGTATGGGTTCAATTCCCACCTCGGGGTCTGTGTGCATGGAGTTTGCATGTTCTCCTCGTGCTTGGTTGGTTTCCTCCGGGTACTCCAGATTCCTACTACAGTCCAAAGACATGCAGATAAGGCTAATTAGCGTCCCCAATTTACCCATAGTGTGTGAATGAGTGTGTGAGTGTGTGTGTGCCCTGCGATGGATTGACACCCCGTTCAGGGTGTACCTCGCCTCATGCCCTCAGTCTCCTAGGCTTCAGGCTCCCTGCGACCCTGTATACAGGACAAAATGGTATAGACGTTGAGTGTGTGAGTAAGTAAGCTATAAAGAAAGGAATACATTGCTGTTATTATTATTATAAAATCATATTAATGACAATAAGTATATTTTACCTTACTGAAAGCAAATAAAGGCCTGAACAGATTACATTTATATCCAGAGACAGCCCCGCCTCTGGAAAAACGAGTTCCTGGTTGATAAGTACGACACTGTGATCATAATTGCGTTGTGAGGACGGGACAACTCATAGCCTTTTGTCGAAGGCATGTTTACTTTAATCTGCATTAATCCACTTATTTTATCATACATTTACTTTTACGGTGTTTATCAGACACCCTTATCCAACGTGGCTTACATTTTTTGCATGTTGTACATCTGAGCAGCTGTGGGTTGAGGGTCTTGCTCAACATCCCAGCAGTAGGAAACATCCAAAGAAGACACCATCCAAACATACCAGCTCACCACAAAAGTCTATGTCCATGAGTTCCCCAGATATGCACCTTTACCCAAGAACAAATCTATCCACAAAGTGCTTGGCTATATAAATAGGTTTCCAGACCTTTTCAAACTGTGTTTGAGTCATGAACATTAATTGGAAGGCTATTCCATAACTTTGGGGCTTTGAAAGAAAAAAACTGCAACAGCTGTAGTTTTCATAATACGAGGTGGCAACAAGCAGCCTGCACCCTTTGATCAAAGTATGCATGAATGCAGTCACTCAATAATTTAGATCTAAAAATCCCATAAAAGCTAAGAAAGTGGACTTTATTTTAACTTAAATGCCTTTCTCGTTACATTGACTTTCACCAGGGACTGATGTGCAGTCACACACCCAAACGAGGATGGGTTCCCTTTTCAGTCCCGTTCCTCTTAAGGTTTCTTCCTATTGTCATCTCAGTCATCTCAGGGAGTTTTTCCTTGTCACCGATCATCGTATGGACTATAACTGATAGTTATAGTCCATACAGTGGAACCTCGGATTGCGAGTAACCCAGTTTGTGAGCGTTGCGCAAGACGAGGAAAATTTTTTAATACATTTTGACTTGAAAAATGAACGAGTCTTGATTTACGAGTACCAAGTATCATCGAGTATCATGCAGCACACATGCGTTTCTTGTTTTGATGCCGAGCGTCACATGAACACAACTGAGCCAATGGTTCTTCTCTCTCGCACGCTGCGGAATTGTGAGTAATCATCTCCAATGCTCGGCCCCTGATTGGCTGTAGAGCCGGGATTAATGTGGGATCACTAAGTACCTCTCATCCCTCCCCTCTCAGAGAGCTCGGCCAATCAACTCTCTAGGCCTTCGACTGCAAGAGGTTACAGCATCACCCGGGAATCGAACTCGCGATCTCTGGATGATAGGGCGAGCACTTAACCACTTAACCACTGCCACTCGGAGGCTACGTAAAGCATCTTTTATTTTGTGTTTGTATGTGTGTGTGTGAGAAAGTCGTCCTTTCTCAATTGTCAGTAAAGAGATTAAAGATCCATTTTCTCTTTCTCAGCCTGCACTGATTAATTTATTTTATTTTTACTTTACAGCAGTGATTCTGTTAGTGTGCGCGTGCATTTGAGTGACATTAGAGAGGTTTCTTGTTAAGTTTCCTGATGAAGCAGCGTTTCTTCGTCTTACTTTAGCTTCACACACACGCACACACACACACAAACAGCGTGTCCGCGCACAAACAGACACACACACACACAGTGTGTGCAAGCACAAACATGTGGGTTTTATATATTACAAGCATGCTTCCAGAACGAATCCAAGGTTCCACTGTACTTTCAGACACTTTGCAATTTATTTCCATTTTTTAATCGGTAAAGCTGCTTTGTGATAATGCCCACTGTTAAAAGTGCTATACAGATTAGCATTAAATAGCAGCTTGGTGGTGCTGGGGTTTGATGCTGTGACCTTCCAATTAGCAGTCCAATGCTAACCACTGAGCTAACCCTATCCCCCTTTTTATTTGTAACCTTATCATTAAAATTCCTGGACAATAAAGTAGACTTGGCCAGAAAAAAAAGACTTGGTAAGTACATTACAGTTCACACATGCCTGGTGGACTGATGCATTTATAATTTGTCTGCATCTGTTAGGGCTAAACTTATGTGTGATTTATTTCTCCTGTAAAATAAGCAAAACCTCAAATTTAGAGAACTCTAGTCAAGTGGACTTATTTGGAACAGGTTATGTAAAAGAGTGAACTACATCATAAACGTTAACTGAACTGCACACAGCTATGAGAAAAAAGTGGGCCAAAACTTATAGGCACTGTCTCGAGACTCGTATTCCTTCCTGACCTGGTGTGATTTTAATTATAGTCTTGTTGGTGGTTGATTTGGCATTTAACACAATGTTTAAAAAAAAGAATAATTTAATATGTTCAATAAGTGCATTTTTTTTTTTTATTCGATGCATCGAATAAAAGCTGGATCCCCAGATAGGAACTGAAAACTAATGGAATAAAATAAACATCAAGGCATCTTGGATTTACATTAAAGTTCAACCCACCAAGAGATAATTTTTTTCCAGCAAATCTAGTTCACCCTTAAAGAAAAAGAAAGAAAAGAAAAAAAAAGGTGCAGTGTACAGGGAAAAAAATATCTTAGTATTAACACCAGTTAACACCAGAGCAGTACAGAAACACCACGTCAACATGAGACAAGAGCCTCGTACCCAGAGATTTATCTTCCTGAGTGAGAGACTAAGCTGTGTTTTTCCAAACCTTTTAAACTCATCTCCAGAGAAACGTCCAGTAAAATTCTGTAGCTCAAACACACAAAGCGAGGGACGTCCAGCTGCCTGGGAACAACCTGGGGGTCTGGGGCACAAAACTCTAATCTAAACATCTTCTACCTCTTGTTCATGTTCACTACTAACACTTATTCTTGATCATTTCTGTTCACTTCTCATCAGCTCATCCTAGTTCTTCTTATTTCTGGTTTTAATTTTTTCTTTTTCTTTCTACCTCGTCTTCTTGGCCTCTGAATATTCAGTCACAGCTGGGAATCATTAACACACCTCTGCACAAGACAAAATTATCCAGCAGGATATTCAGCGATTTAACTGCAATAACAAGGAAATTCATTTTGGAACCATTTCAATGTCAAGCTGGATTTGATCAGTTTAACCCACAGGTTACACAACAGAGCCAAATCGTCGTGGTCAGTCGGTCAGAGAATTCGGTGATTTGATGGAAAATTTCATATTGCAGGGACAAAAACAATACGCACATCCAAAATGCATTAAATTCCAGCTGCTGTACAGAGGTTTATGCAAAATAAATGCCATAAAGCATCCGGAAATGGATAAATTCCTCTACACTCACTATTCAAAAAAAAAAAAAAAAAAAAACGTTTATACTCCGGGTAACTAGAGTAAGAAGCCATATCGTGTTTATCTGTAGGTATTTTAAAAAAATTAGAACCACCATGTACTGGTTAGGAATAAAACATTCTGTGATGAAGCCCTTCGCGTTCCCACTACACTGAAATTGATTATTTTTCTATAACAGCATTTCAAAGTGTGCCAACAATTTTTTAAATTAAATGAAGAATGTTAGCCTACACCTTTTTTTTCCTTTTTTTTATCCAGCAACTGTTGGTAAGCGTCCTTGTAACTAGCACTTACATTGTAGCAGCTATAAACCCATGTTCCCCTTAACAGCTTGTTTCTCTCTTTTTGTGGTAATTAGTAAAACTAAAAAAGCTGTTTTACTGCAAAACCACAAAAAGTATAAAGAACTTGTCAGAAAGCTCTGCTACAGCTTTACTTCTGACTGTTACAAAGTGCTGACACTGGAGACTCCTTCCATAAATGTTAAACAGAAATCTTCACCACATGAACAAGCACACCGCCCAGTGGACACATCCCTAGAATGAGTCGTTACTATAGAAATTATAATGTTTTACAGTAAATCAATATAAACCTGCGCTAGGGTCTAAAGCTGTGAATCAGGTGCAGAATATTCATATCATTTAATTAGCCTTTTGGGCATTGCGATTTTTCGATTCAGTAGTACTAATGTTAATTGTCTGATTTGTCACGTGCGACAGAATTTCTGACAGGTACAAACGACAAAAACATCTACTGAAATGCTGTATTATCTGTGTTGTTGATTTTCTAAATGTTGTGTCTCGTACAAAGCGATAATCTTTTATTCTGCTGACCTTCTCCTCCAAATATTAGAAAAATGAACATTTGAAAGTTTACCTAAACAATGAAAAAAAAAAAAAAAAGAGTATTAATAATCAATAGTAAGACATTTTCTTTTCTGTTTTTTTAAGTTTTATGAGAGGTGTTCAAAGTCAAACCAGGACTTTTGATTGTGCAGAATAACAGAACAGTTCTGAGAGCAAAAACTATTTCTATACATAAACTCCTGCTACACTAATGCACTTATCCCAGTGTTTCACTAGTGCTTGGACACCATCAAGGTAGAACGTTTTCTCAGTACGCCAGAGCCATGAATGGACTGCCTGGCCAATTCACGTCTGAAACGCCGGCCTCCCAGGAACTCATTTAATGGCCCAAACATGATTGTGCTCTTCCGCAAGTTGGTGATTATCAATTGGTTTTCTGCCTTTATTAAAGAGAAAATTGATCACAAGTCCAGTTTGACATGAACGCACTTTGTTTTTCAACCTGTTGAGCTACACCTCATGTGCGGCTGTGATGTCAAGAACTACTTGACTCAATTATCACCTGACAAATGTCTCTCCACTGTCTCTCTGTAGTGGATAATCCATATGCATCTCTCCTTACCTCTCTTACTCCTCTGTTTTCTGTCATTCTCTCCATCTCGCTCTATCTCTCCCTCCTCTGCACCTCTCCATTTCTCTGTTCTTCTACAACCATCTCTTTTCCCCAATCTTTTTCCCTATTTCTGAGGAAAAACTCGGCTTTGAGTCGCTTTTTGTAACTGAACGTCTGGTTTAAATTTACAGCCTGTGTTTTCTCCCCTGTTGTGGTTTTGGGTCTCTGCAGAATCACAGAGCTTTACCCCAGTGTTGAGTCGTGGTTGGCAGAGAGACAACGTTTTGGAGAGGTCCATCGGTGTCCACGGCTGAACGCTGTTTTTGACTTGTGCCTGGGTGCGATGGTTGAAAACGTTGCCATTTTAAAGCTGAAAATTTGCTCATTATTTCCACCGCTCAGTCAGTCACACTGCAATCAACCAGAGAAATGTGGGTGGAGCCAAAATCAGAGCAGATCACAAATTGGTTGAATGCAAAGTCATAGAATTATCCTGATAACATTTCTTGCTAAAACGGCTTCTATACTGGACAGTACGTGACCGTGATCTTTAGTAGTGTAGCGATTATGACAAAATTTCTCTATTCCTTATTAAAAAAAAATTGATTTTGACATTCACAAAATTTTGTTTTAGATTCAATTAGATTTATTTTCCCAAGTGTGGTTTAGTCTGCACCGTGATATTCAACTGAATTTTTTATTCCTTTCCTGCCAAACAAGCATAATACAAAACTTGCAAGCTGGACTGTATGCTGTTTATTACACCGAGTCTAACAAATAAATGTTTTTCAAAAATTTTTGCAAATAACCATCTGTATAAGTGTGGCATGCATTTGTCTTTGCATTTACTCTGATCCCCATAACCTAAATCCAGTGGAACCAATTTCCTTCAGAAGTCACCTAATTAGTAAATAGAGTCCACAATTTGCATTAAAAAACATATATAACTCTATTATATGCAATTTTAACCTTCTAAAAGTCAGAGAACAGACTCTTGAAACCTGATCATGGTTGAAGATACTGTAGATTTGGACTGGGGTTAGGAACCATATGCCAGTTTGTTGTAAAAGCTCTATATTTGAGAGACTGAGTAAATCCCTAAGCAGGTGCTGGCAGGACGAGTGCCACAGGCCATGGCCAATGTGGAGATTCCAGCTCGTATGCCAGCACTTTGTTTAAACGAAAAAAGTCTCAGGCGCCAAAGTCGCCAAGGAAAGCGGGAAGCGCTCCATGTAGGACAAACCCACATTACGGGACGGTCTGCACTGAGACAAAGTGCTGTTGTAAGCAAATCTAAACTATCCAAACTTTAGATTTTTACAGACTGAACAGAGGTCAGCTGGAGCAGACATGGCTTTCGTTCTAGCATACAATTCCATTCCATAGCACCCAGACCCACAACCAGATGACACCTACAAGTTCCCACAAGCTCAGAATGTCTCAAACCACAAGTTTTTTTGTTGTTTTCTTTTCTTCCCCCCCACCAAATTTTGGCTCATAAAAAGGCATACTTATAGAGTACCAAGTAGCAGAGCGACATTTGAGGGCTGTGTTGGGCTTCTCCATCTGGTCATGACATTTCAAAGCATTTATCATCCTAATTACTCATCTGAAACAGTATAAGCAGACTTCTGAGAGTTGTGTGGAGAAAGTCTCCCTCGAAGAATCTTTAAAAAGCCCTACAATTCCTTCTACCGTAACTCCGTCATAAATGACGCAAAAGAATTAATGCAAAACACGTCCATCAAATTACAGTCAGAGGCAAAACAAAATAAGAGGTGTAATATGAGAAGTTTAGTTTAAAAAATGAAACTATCTACAACTTTGAGTTAATGACTGAATGAGAACAGAGAAAAGAAACTTCAAGAAGAATATGCAAGGGACCGGGATGGGATCCGAGACACGATGTCTGTGAGAACTGTGAGAACCTAAAAGCAAAATTAATAGCGTTTAAAAAAATGGAGCAAAATTTGCTCTTTCCTGTTTCGATCAGAACATGACATTTGTATTGAAATTTTCTCAATTCTGGGCAACACACACCTGACCCTCACATCCAGATGTGGTTCTTCTACAAAGCTGGACGTACACGACTACATAAATACAAAATGGCTCTGTGTGCTGTAGCATTATTTACAGTTTCCCTTCACTGGAGCCAAGAGATGCATGGGTTCCAGCATGATGATGTTGCTGTGCGATCCACAAGGCCAGCTGCATGAAGACATGGTGTGGTAGGGTTTAAAGAACATGGAAGAACTCGAGTGTCCTGCACAGCGCCTTAACAGAACTCAACCCTCACTTTGGGATGAACTGGAATTGAAACTGGAGCCTCTTCGACTTTCCAACATCAGTTCCGGAGCTCAGTAATGGTGAATACAAAAATCCACACACCCACGACCCGACATCAAGTGGACGTCCTTCTCAGGAAAATGGAGCTCATGACAACATAAGAGGGAAAACTCGCTTTAATATACAAGTGTTTTGATATATAAGCACGCTTCCGGAACGAATTATGCTTGCAATCCAAGGTTCCACTGTATTTAAAAACGTAAAAGTGGAAGGAAATCTTAAAAACATGGCTTTGTACAGTCTACTACATGACACCTCATGAAATTTGGTGAACATTATGAAGAAGCTCGGATGTTGTTGAAGCCTTTGGTGAGCTTTCAGCATGTGAGGCTGAAATCGAATCTGATAATTTCTTAGAAATTTTAAATGGAGTTACAAGTGATACTTTTCAGTGACTAGACTACTGAGACGAAACAAACAACTCGAGTGACGTTTCACTTTCTAGCATGATGTTAAGGGAGCTAGAAACCGTGTGGGAATTGGTGGGGGGGGACAGGCTGTATTAGGACAGGACAAACCCTCAGTGATATCACCCATAAGTTTTCTGATGAGCGGTTTTAAAGCTCAAAAGTGGGCGCTCTGGTCATCACCATCTTGGCAGGAGCTGACTCTGTCTAATCCTGCGGTTAATGCATCGATATGCAAATGGCGGAACGAACGGAGCCTGGCTGTTGGTTGGAAGGGGGCTAACATTAATTTATATTCCAATATTACTTTGCATTTGATGCACAACAGACAGCTAGTGATGTGGCTGTCACTCAAATCGACCATGCCCTTACATATAATAAAACTGTGAAGTTGTCGTGTCTGTACATTGAAGATATTTGAGAAAAAAAATTTGGTGGGATGCAAGAGGAGTAATAGAACACATCAGGGTGGTTTTTAGAATTTTTGTGTGTCTGTTTGTGCACGCATCACATAAAAACTCCTGAACGAAAAAAAAAAGGCTACTTTCATTACCACAGATGGCGCTAGACATACTCTAAACTTGCTAATAACTGATGCGTTTTTAATATGCGCTTATGAGTGTGCAACTGAAATCTACTTATTAAACGCAATCTCACACCTTCAGACACTTCTACAACTTTTTATTAAATGTGATAAACTAATGTCTGAAACCCAACAAACCAAGCAAATTCTCGAATTTAGCTTCTGGACACACATTTTGCATTGATTTTAAGATATCCGCATCCACATTTTTTAAATCTGGAGGTTTATTCTCAGCCGACCACCCAAGGCCGCGAAATTAGTTTAAAGATCCGCTCAAGGTTATA
Source organism: Leiocassis micropogon (assembly GCA_028565275.1). NCBI lineage: Eukaryota > Metazoa > Chordata > Actinopteri > Siluriformes > Bagridae > Leiocassis > Leiocassis micropogon. The sequence goes on along the minus strand of JAOVVA010000004.1, from coordinate 1,743,120 downwards.
AAAGCACACTGGAGTCTGCCGCAAGCTCAAAGAAGAACGTTCTCCGTCTTTAGGTGGTCCATCTGAGGCTGTAAGTTCTCAGAACCGAGTGACATTAACAAGTTCAACATATAGTGTAGTGGGAGAACCGAGAAGAGAGACGTAGAGCGATGGCTAATCGTTGGACGAGCAGACTGCCAAGCAAGCCACAAAAAAAAAACACACGACCGAGTCGGGTCAATAGCAGGGAAAGTATGGCAGGCATGTTAAACAGTGCAGCGAGTGCGTCCGCAATCCGATACCCTTACAACGCTCGCCAGCACGGACAGAGAAGATCGGGTCCTCCTTTATTTCATGTTTGCTTTTCAGTTATATAGCACACATTCCTCACCACAGGAGGCCCAGAGCCAAGAGGGCCGGAAAGACCGCATTGTTCAAATACAGTAGTCTTTTTGTTGTTGTTTTTTTCCTTTTTATTATGAAAGCCCAACTCAGACTTTGTACTAAACTACAGCCAAAAACAGCTCTGTCACAGTTTTTTTCTTTTTATTTGAAAATTTAACAACAGGGGAAACAAACAAAACAAAAACAAAGGGCGGGGGTGGGGGGTGAAAGCTGAGGTGAGACAAATGCGCTGTATTTTAGCTCGGTTTCCCGACACACACACACACAGTGTTAGGAAGCACAAACCAAATAGGGAGACTTTTTGTTTTTAAACGTCAGGACATTTCTGACATTTATACCGAGAGAAAAAAATCAAACAAAGAATTCTGATGAACCTGGTTACGAAAGAAAAAAAAAATCCATTTTCCAAAAATAAGTAAAAATACTGACAGTGTAATAGTAGTAACAAAATCAGTACATCTAAACCAACAATTAGGAGAATTTCAGCTTTTCATGAAGTTTTTTATTTGTTTAACATGATAAACCTTTTAAAATGAGGGATGATTTAAAATGCTGATTCAAGGCCAAAATTTCATACCACATTCATGAAGCAACAGCATCAGATACAGGTTCTGCGTACTTTGGTTTTCGTTTTGGGGAAACGCTCGTCTCTCTCTGTAATCGTTAGGTGGGGACAAAAAAAAGAAAAAAAAGAAAAGAAAAAAAACCAGAATGCTTGCAGAAATGGCTTTTAATAAGAGTATGTATGTATGTATCTGGTGTGCGATATCTCAGGACGTCCAAAAAAAAAAACAGAGCTGCTCTGGGAAACTTCAGCTTTATTTGTTAACAGCTGTGTGTTTATACAAGTGTGTTTGCAATTATTTGATAAAAGAACTGCTTTAAGTGGTACTCGTCGAAGAGGGTAAAGATGCTCAAGGAGATGCTACAAGTTGGAGAAAACACTGAAGAACGTGGAAAAGTATGAGCTGACTGCACTCGTGTCAGGAATGGACAAATCACAAGCAGATCAAGACAACAAAAAGGAAAAAGTATACAATTACATTTTTATTTTTAAAAAAAGAATGAAAAATAATTTTAAAAACACACCTTACTGTCTTTTGCATAAGAAACCTGATGTTTTCGATGTTGAAACATACGCAATGCTAGTTACAATAACATGCTTATCGATAGTAATCCCACCACCTGCTGCGCTACGCTCAGCAGCCTGTAAGCAACTTACGTTTACCTTCTTGAACAATCCAAATTTAATTAGTATACACAACCGACAGGTTCTTATTTAATTTTTTTTAAACGCACAAATATGAGGAAACACCAACTTCGCAACGTACGCAATGTGAGTACTGTACGTGGTTATTCTGAATAATTATCAATCTGATATTTGAAACTTCTTTTTCGACTTTATTTGTTCAGCGATTATTAGTGTAACAAGCAAAGCGTACGCTGTGATTTTAACTCGCACAAAAAAAAACAAAAAAAAACTGATGAAACCTCAGTACAAGCGGTAATCTTTAGTTCTGTAGGAACAGAAGACTAACTAAACTTGAATATTATGTTGTCGAAGCCATGCTGCACACTCACCTGCGTTTTCAGTGCTCACTCTTTAATAACTTTAGTAATTAGCAGAATATTTTCTGAATACCAACTTCATCAATCAGGTTTCAGGGCAAAACAATACTTCCTGATTTGTCCATCCCTAATTAAAACTGATTTATAACATCTCTGTTTAAAAGAATGGTGAATTTATTTATTTTTGCAGAGTTTTATGGTTAAAACAAGGAAGGTGAGATTATTTTCAATCTCAACTAACAGTGATTGAGTTTAGGTAGCATTAAGGATTTCATTGTATTTTTATTTATTTTTTTTTAACAAGAAACACATTGAGGAACTTGTGCATCAGCTAGCAGAAGAGTTGTGACACTTGTAAACTTTATCCAAAAATTATCCAAAAACCTAAAACATTTGGAAAGAGGCGGGAGGAAAAAAGAAAACACTTAAACACCATTCCAGATTTCTGTCCTCATTTGCTGCTCCTGTGTTGTTGCTGTTGCAGGGGAAATAAAAAAAAAAATGTAAAAAAAATCTTCGAAGATTGTAACAAAAATGTGATTCATCGGAGAACTTTATTTGTTATTGTGCTTTATGTCGGGTCACATTTCTTTCAATTCAAATCAAAATTTAACGAACAAAAAAAGTTCAAGGTAAGGTAGAATGAAAATGAAGAAAAATAAATGAAAAACCTTAATACAATCAGTGTATAAGCTTTTGATGAATGGTCAATGAAACAAAAGCGAGCATGACCGTTTGTGTGTGTGTGTGTTTGTATGCGCACGTGTGCACACTTGTTAGGGCTTAATTAGCTCATTAAGCCATGCAAGGATTCCCAGCTGTTCCCAGCTGAAAAGATTAATGATCAGAAATACAAAAAAAATCATTGCCAAAAAGGGAAGAAAAAAAAAAAAGAAAAGAAAAAAAAACATACAGTACTGAGAGGCGGAGTCTGCTGAGCGCAGGCATATGGAGTAGCGAAGGCTTCCTGCTCTAAACCCCAGCCCAGGATTGGCTGAGTCTGAGAGACACACGCCCCCCCCGCCCCGGACACCCCTCCTCGAAGTGACGTACGATTAAAAATTTGAATATGGGTTGATGGTAAGAAACAAAAACAAAAAATATATATATATATCGCTCTTTGTTGCTTCATCTCCAGCATGTACTCCCCACACACACACACAATTTCCCCAGGCATCCGAAAACTCGGTGAGAAATGTGCATATATTTGGCTGCGCGTTTGTATGTTTCATGTTTATCTTTATTCATCAAATTTTAAAGAGATTCCGTGCACATAAGCGTGTGTATTCTCAATAAATCATATCCTAAAGCGGATTAAAATTGTTAAATCATTCTAACTCTATGCCCAGAAAAACCAAACCCAGGGTTCTCGCAAAAACAAACAAAAAAAAGAAGCTTCTTATTAAATTTCACATCTCCTGCCACAGCTCCCTCTCTCCCGATCTGACGTCTCCTTATAATCTGATGGCTCCAGTGTTTTTTCTTTTTTCGCTCAGCTAGGCCTGAGTGTCGAGATCATGAAGGACAGACGAGAGAACAACAAAGAGAGGAGTGGAGAGGAGGAAGAGAAGAAGAAAAACGAGGAGGTGGCAACGGCGGAGCAGAGTGTCTTGTGTCACCGGGATTCGGAAGGAAACTCGTGTTCTGCGTGATCGACTCAGTTTTTTTTTTTTGTGTGTGTGTGTGTGTGTGTGTGTCAAAGTTTGCTGGTGGAGGGCATCAAAAAGAAAAAGACAACAAAAAGAAAAAAAATTGATGATTTCATCCGGCAGAACGACGACCATTGAATCCCTTTGATAAAAGGCAAAACACTTAAATCGTTCACTCTCACACGATGCCATTAAAAAAGTAGCTTAAAGAAAGAAAGAAAAAAAAAATGCAGTCCCTCGATCTCAGTCTGGCGGAGGAAGGGGATTAAAGCGTCTCCGTCTGTCACCGTGCCCTCCTTCACGCTGCAGCATCAGTCTCGAAACATCTCACGGAAGTCTTTAAGATATCAGGTTTGAAATTTTCCCCCTCTGACATGAAAAAGCCGGCTCCGTGTGAAAGCGAGGGATGACGAGGAGAGGGAGGAAACTCGCATGAGAAGGAGGAGGAGAACAAGAAGTTGGGCAGTGTTCCTGTTGAGGCGTGTGAGACAGTGATTGTGTGTTGGGTTAGAAAGTGTGTGTGTGTGAGTGTGTGTGTGTGTGTGAGACAGAGTGTGTGTGTGTATGTCTAAGTGTGTGCGAGTGTGAGGTTTTCTACAGCAGGTCGACACGGCGGTAGTAAAGCAGGTAGGCGGTGCGCTCTGCAGTCTGCTTCACCACCTGGTACTGGTTGATCACCTTGACCGCCTGGTCGTCGATGCGCAGCCAGCCGTTCAGCCCGATGTGGAAGACGTCCGTAGTGTAATGGCCGCCCGTGGCACTGTTCCCATGGTGATAGACGACTGTGTGGACAGAGAGAAAGAGAGAGCGTGCGAGAGAGAGTGAGTTAACATGACATACAGTCACCTGCCACACACACAGGCTGCTGTCATTTTGTTATTGTTACAGGCAGTCCCCTACTTACAAACGTGTTCTGCTCCGGGAGCACGTTCGTAAGTCCGATTTATTCTCAAGTCCGACAAAGCGAGTCTTTACAATATAAAACATACCAACCTCTGCCCCCTTTCCCCACACTGCCATCATGTGGCCGAAAACCATAACCGTGCCTAAGGAAATGATTTTTTTTGTGTGTCAAATGTAAGTGTTGTACTTTGCACCTTTAAATCGCGAGGAAGGTCCTGGATGCCATTTTGTCTCAGATGTATTGGACTGCAAACTGTTTTGTTAAAGATTTTCCGAAATTAGGATTATTCACCATCAGTACAGCTTTACAGGACAGACATTTTCTATTATCGTGCTCCCGGACTTTAGACAATTTATAGATTCACTTGAACACTGAAAATACTGTATATAATTGTAAATATTGGTATCTGGTGCAGTGCAGAGTATATTTTTTTCTACAATACATGTGAGTTACTTCTGTGATTGGAAGTAGAACCACAGTCTGTATCTGCGGAAATTCGCAACTCGAATGTTCATAAGTCAGGGACTACCTATATTTTAGATGTCTGTGTAATTAGCAATAAATCAAAACCATGGATAGATTGATAGAAACACAAATGACCTGAACTGGTTTACAGCTGAGTCTCAAATCACACCCTTGAGTATGAATCAAAAGAACGGCTTTGTGTCAGAGTTCAACGCAGTGCGAGAGCGCCTCAAGTGTATCGTTGTGGTTAAGCTTCAGATCAAGAGCACTGACTCACTCACACACACAAGGAACTAATAAAATACAAAAAATATATATATATCTATGACCGGGCCAGTCAGTGTGTTTTTAAACTCGTTCGTGGTGCAACAGGCTACCAAAAAAAAAAAAAAAAGAAAAAAAAAAAAAACGGGAAGGGAATCTGGAGCATGACGCATAAAATGCCGATTAAAAGAACCAAACCGAGTTGAAGAAAAAATGGAAGTTCCCAATTCCGAAGACCAGCATCACTACTGAGAAGACTGGAAGAGGAAGAGCAGGGGTGGAGGAATCAGCGCTACAGGTTGGAGAACAAGTGAGCTTCTGGCAGAGTGAGAGAGGGGTTTTCCTTTCGAAAGGAAAATAAAGTGGAGGTAATTCACTCCTGAACTGGGGAAAGATTAATAGAGGCCCCCCGAGGGAAGTGTGTGCGCATGTATGTGTGTGTTTAAAGAGATCAGCGAGCCGTGCAGGAAACAGAACGAGCCACTGGAACGAAGGAGCCAGAAACGAGAGACAGATGGTAAGAACAGTAGCCGGGTTTACACAAGCACTAATAATCCATTAATAATCTGATTTACGATTTAATCTGAATCAAAAGCGTTTACACACTTTGTATTAACTGTGTATCTGTTAATATTTTAATAATAAAATTTACTTGGATAAAATTTGTTCCATCTAAAATTTATTTTGCAGTTCTAGAAATAAAGGCAAATTTATGGGCGGAGCTTTGAATGAGCTTCATTTATGAGGTCATTAAATGAGAAAAAGGATTATGGTCTTCAACGTGGTGGCCGGTTCATCTGTTAAAATGATTCCACATTCTACCAGAACCGCTTTCACACTCTTGATTTCTGGAATATGTTCCGTGCCATCAGAGAAGAAAACCTCCATAGATGTGATAACCTGGTCATTCAGTACATTCAGGTCATCAGCTGACTTCATTTTATTGCCACATAACGTTGTTGAGCAACTGAAGCAACTCGAGATCACAACACTGCCTCTAGAGGCTTGTACAGTTCCCTTCTTACCCTGACACACCCATCATTCTGGAATAGGCTCAATCTGAACTTAGACCACGTGAATTTTTTCCAATCGCTCCAAAGTCCAGTTTTTTTATGCTCCCTAGCAAACTGAAGTGTGTGTTTTTTTTTTTTTTTGGATTGATCTCTCCAACGTGTTGACATAGCTGTTTAGTCCGAGTCCTTATCTCATTTTGTGTGTGGAAATGTTTTTACTTTATTTCCTAGCCATATTTCTTTCACAAAACTGACAGTTCAGCACTATCTATTCAAGTATTAATGATGCATTGGACAGTTCTTAAATTTTTTTTTCCTTGATGCGTTCCAGTAACTTGGAGTGTCTTTATCTCAACGGTTTTCATCCACACGATTGAAACTCTTTAATTTAAATTACAAAATCTTCTACACACTAATGCTATAAGAGTCAGATCATGCTACAGTAGCACATTTTAACAACTTGTTCCATGGAAAATAACTGCACACATGTTTAGATGCTGTCTTTAGCTGTTGAGGATCGAGACACGATGTTAGGCCCCACAAGCAACCGCGAGGGTCTGCAGGGACCGCCACAAAATTAAACGTTTACGTTGTCGTGAGGAAAGATTGGAAGATCTGCAGTTGTCCAAAGTGCACAAGTGCTACTTATTAGTTATTTTCATGTATTATTGTTAATATTCCATTTATGTTTAACAACTTTTCACTTTATTTACATTCAAATTGGGAAAACTGACTTTTATAAAGTCCTGTGTAAACAATACTTTTTTTCTCAAGTGCAATCAGTGTATGTTTGTTGGAAGGAAAAAGAGAAAAAAAACAAACAATCATGTAAGAGAATCGTGATCTCAATTCCCATGGAGAAAAATCATGATTCACATTTTTTGCAAGAAACGTGCAGCCCTAACTTATGAGTGTGCAATTAAATTCCAGGGGAACAAAGTCACAGGCACAGCTAGTCACCCAAATGAATGGCCATACGCATCTGATATCACCCATATGTTCCCTGCCGAGTCTGGTTCCTCTCAAAATTTCTTCCTACTGTCATCTTGGGGAAATTTTCAATACCACCGTCACCCCTGGCTTGCTCATCAGGAACAAACTGAACTATAATTTACACATTTCCTAACATTTTTCTAATTTATTTATTTATTCTGGAAAGCTGCTTTCTGACAATGACCAGTGTTAAAAACGTTACATGAAAACAACTGAACTGATTTACTTCACAACAAATTTAAAAATTGCAGACTTTTAGCTCTCTAATATGATGAGCTGCTTTGAGTTAAATGACTGAAATAAACTTAATCTTAAACAGATGATCCACAGAGGAGCCACACACACAGTTGTATTTTATGTGTACTAGTCATCTTTGCTACGTTATTTCTTTAAGCACTTGGTTCAATATGCTAGTTGATGAATTCCATGATCCATCAAGAGCTGTTTATGGAGGAGCAGACCGCAAAACGGGGGGGTAGGGGGTTCTATATTCCCCACCAGAGGACTGTTACTTTAAGACCTAAATCATTCCTCAGCACCAGAAAAAGCTCGCACCAATTTACGTGTGACAAAACCTTTCCATCTTCATGGAATTATTCTGAAATGACTCAAACGCAGCCTTCAGCGCTGACTTGAGATCGGTTTGCTGCGAATACCACTGAGTTACACGTTTTGACACGGTTTGTGATGAGGTGGATTTACGTACCTGCAAAGAGCCTGTAGGTTCTTTGGCCTTTCAAAGTTTTGCTCCGCACACCCGGTGACAGGAGATCTGCGCAGAGAAGAGTCATCATATTGCATAAGTTGTAAAAACATCAGCTGGATGACAGACTTGCTGTTACAAACCAAAAACATTTTAGGCAAACCGATTCCAGATTGAGTTTTAACAAAAGACTAAAAAAATGTTTCCAAGAAATGGAAGTGTTTTTGCATTTCTAACTAAAATAAGATGTATTTTTAATCCCTCTGTAAGCAAAATTTTGTTGCTTTTCTCCCCTTGGCATTTGTCATGCTGCACTCGGTTACTGTTGTTGATCTTCATCGGTGTTGTATTTCATAAAGCCATTAAAGCCAAACAAAAAGAAACCGAGTCTATACCAAACCAGATGCAGACTCTGTTATTACTGAAATAATAAGAATAATGAGGAGTGTTGTGGAATAACAGGAGTACTGGATGCCTATGGAAAAAAAAAAAAAAAAAAACATTTAGGATTTGTAGCACGAGTCTTCAGTGTTCAGGGACGCGTTTCATATTTTGCTTTCGATCATTATTTTAGGCTAGAGCCTGAACTCATGGTACTTTCTCTCCCAACTTCTCACAGGACAAACTAGAGTGAGCCGATACTATAATCTGTGTTTTGCCTGGATAATCATATTCTATGACTGACCTTCAGTAAAAATGCTCATCACGTTGGGTAGAACATAATGGCGCAAGTTACTAAACCTTACTTAAAAAAAAAAAAAAAAAAAGTATGTCTCTCTGAGATGGGTTTACTGGTTTTGCTGGATAGACAGATGGATGAATAGATGGGCTTGGTTGGTTAGACACATTTGTATACTTTGATGCTTGGGATGGATGGACAAACACATGAACTTGGTTTGTTGGATGGATGGATAAGCTTGGCTGGTTTGCTTGGAAGAGACTGAGGGAGGAGGGAAAAAAAAAACAAAAAAAACAATGGACTTGGTTGACTTGATCATGTTTTGATGTTTGGGCTCGGTCAGATTGAAGGATGGATGAGCTTGTTTTGATGTTTAGAAGGAAGGGTAAATGATTGGATGAACTTGTTTAGGTGCATAAACATATTTGTGTGTGTATGTTTTAATATATAGTTCAATCTCAACCCTACACAAGAAACATAAAAAAAAACTAAAATAAATAACCAAGAAATAACTCAACAAATAAAAACACAATTTTGAGAAGTTGGATATAATATAAATGTTTAAACTATACAATTATTACAATTAATAGTTTGAAAATATTTTACGAAAGTATTTATTTAAACAAACAAACAAAAAGGCCTGACTTAATTTAAAATCCAGACTGAACCTGTGAAATGATACCCCTGTACACATGACTAAATGTAATTAAGCACAACAGTACAACAGACCTTTGCTAATCTCCAGGTCCACAGGGTAATCAATGTTCTTGACCAGCTTCTGGCAGCCGCCGGTCTTCTCAAAGACGAACCTCTTAAGGTGGAGCACGAGCACGGGAGGGAGCTCCTCCAGAGTCATCCGTCTGCTGATCTCGATCTGTGGTCAGAACAGAAAAGAGAGGAAGAACAACAGATTGTGTTATGAGATAATCCAATGAGTCACTTTCTCCCCCAACCTGAGTTACTCAGCTGTAACTTAAAAAAACAAAACAAAAAAAACAAAAAAAAAAAAAATAGTACAGACAGTGCTGATAAACAGGACTGAACAAACGCTCATCAACACTGCTTGCTTTTAGTCACAAACCCAGCAAGGTGCAGAACGATCTCGCTGACAAACAACCCACGGGAAGAACACAAAGGCCTGCTGAGTGAACATAAGTACACATGTGCAACAGATGTTTCTCAGCGTCAGCATTTGAGACGTTTAACCGACATCGTTTAATGAATTTGTGGAGGCATCTTTTTTTTGTTTGGGGTCTAAAGTGCTTAAACAGGAACCGACCAAGAGCCCATAAAGTTACAAACAAGGCCGTGTAGACCACGTGTATACAACAGCAGTGTGTTTTGTAGGCTGGAGGATGGGTGATCAATCACACGCTGACCACTGAAGCCAAAGTAAACACTCCGGGTTTGTGTGTAACGTGTTTATTCTGAATCGGGCCTGTGAGTGGAACCGAGTGTGTGTAACGTATCTCAAAAGAGGATTTTTATTTTTTTTTACATTTTTTTATGAAGAATATAACTTGCTAATGCCAACACGGCCCAGTGGCAATCATTAACCATGGTTTGCTTATCTTTTATGGAAATCATGACTATTTATTACAATTGTTTGAATTTTTGTGAGATTTATTGCACAAGAGTCAATAAAAACTCTAACAGTTAACTGACTGCTTAACATACTATCTAAGAAAATAAAATTAAGAATAAAACACTCTGAGAGGGGAAGTTTTATCTCATTATTATCTTAAACTTGATTAGCATGTCTCGGGACGATTTCTTCTTAACTGCCGTTAACCACAATATTTTTTAAAATCAACAAAACATTTTTTTTATCTGTTAAGAGTCATGTTTAATACTGTGGAACACCTGTGAGACAAGTGTGAAAAAATACAAAAAAGACATTTTTAAATGATTTATTAAAAGAGGATTATCTTCAAACATTACTATAGACACTAAAGTTGAAAGAACAGGTAACACACCTCCTGCTTGGTTTTAGTGGTGTAGCCCTGGACTGACTCGCGAGCCACCATGGTCTCTAGCGCCTCCTGCACCGTGCGGATCTTCTCCGACTGGATGTCCAGTTGCAGCGTGAAGAACGGCTGGAGCGTAGCCGACTCTTTCGAGCTCTGTTGGTACACCACCGATCTACACACACACACAAACAAATCATGCAGACAAACACATGAACCCACGCGCGACCGTGTGCAACAGCTGTTTGGTGTGTGAGAGCAACGTGTTATCTTTATTTATGAGCCGACTCTGTTTTGCTTCAAGAACGCTCTGCTATGACAGGAGGAAAAACAAACTGCATCCTTTAGACATGAGGTTTTAAAATGAAACCGTCAGTTATGCGGCTCAACTTTCAGTCAACATTGCAGGATGCTTATTTTAGAATAAGAACGGGATAAAACAAAAACCAGAGGACAAAATGCTGATGGGGAAAAATGTGAAAATGCGTAGATTCACAGAAATTTGTATATTGCAAATTGTTCACTACCAACACTGACTTTTTTAGACCCCAATTTTGTAAAGATCCGTTTTAGCACAAGGACAATTAGAGAAATACTTCAGCTAGTTTTTCAAGCCCTTGGTATGTTCACACTCAAAGCCTTTTCATATAAGGAAAAATAATTATACACACACACCACAATGTGTAATAAAACAAAGGATATAAAAATAACGAATCACGTTGGGAATCTTCGTATCACCTGTTCATCCTGAACCTCTAATTGAGTTCAGCTTCAGCCATAAACCTAGGTTCCAGAATCAAAGTTTTTAGATAAGATATATTTACTTGCCCTTGAAGTGGAAAAATGTCACTGTTCCTATATAATCTCGCAGGTGCCGCTCTCTAAACTATTCACATGTGGCAGGCATCACAGCATCCCGTGTGGTAGGAGCAAATTACTACTTCTTCCTCGTTGTTTAACAGCGGTTGGAATTCAGAGAGTTGCATGACTGCCAACTGTAGGTCTCGCTCTCCCTCCCTCTTAAAGCCGATTTTCCAGTCCAGCTTTCCCTAAATAACATTAAATGTTTCCTTCCCCGATCTTGTCTTGCTCTGTCATGAACTCGTCTGCTTTTTAACCTGTGCTTCCACACATTATCTGCTCTACCTGTTCCTTCCTATTACTTCAGAAACAAATTAATTGCAAAGTTTGTTTAGAAATGTAGGTGTGTCTTAAAATGCCTACAGCGCGTTAAAATTCACTTATACCACTTGAGCGCTGTTATTTCAGCCAAAGTGAAAATATGAACTAATCCCGGTAAGCCTTTTTCTAATTAATATTTACTGGTGCAGGCGTTTGTTTACATCGAGCAAGAAGCTTATTTTAAAGTAGATTATTAAACCCGGCACATAACTGCTCATAATATCGACCAAGAGCCCATAGTATTTTACTCACCTCTTTGGAATTCTGTCCAGCGGTCGTTTTTAAGACACGCCCACATTTTGACGCATGCACAGTACACTGTCAAAAAGTGCGGGTCATAATCTGGCACAAAACTCAAAGCTCATAACTTCACTTCTGCTCATCATTTTGTTTAATTTTTGATGCAGGTTTAACTTCAGGCAAATACCTAAAAACTGAAAGTTTCACTGAATTCCTATAAACAGACAGGACATTTTCTAAGACTGGTTTCCACACACATGCGTGTAAAGGTACCAAGACATCAATTTTGAATCTTTCTGCAAGACAATTACTTTCACAACACACCTGCAGAATCGTTGCATACCTTTACAGTCGAGGAGAGAATTATGCGATGAGTGGTTCGTGCCTGTTATTTCCACTAGTATGCAAGTACCAGTTAAAACAACTAATTATGTTTTAATAATTAGAGAAATATTGGCATGGAAATTTTGCGGTGAGAACCTTGAAAAAAATGATCCGACCTAAAAATGGGAGAGCATGCTGAAAGACTTTAAAACTGCTGAACCTCAGGTTTCTCAAATTAAACTCCCCCCAAATAAAAGTTTTTTTATTTATAAAACTTACACTTTTTTTTTTTTTTTTTAAAGTCTTGCTGTTTTCTCCAAATGCTCAAAAACATCTCTCTGGAGATTTCAAACTAAGTGAAATAAAAAAAATTGATAAAAAGGCTTTATGAAATCACTTCAGAAAAAAACAAACAAAAAAAAAAACAGCTATTTTCCAGGAACATGAAACTAAAAAAAGAACTAGAAAAAAAAAATCCATGACATTAGAGTTTCAAAGACTTTAAAGGCAATTCTCTTTAATAATGAATTCGGTTCGTAGCCTGGCTACCCAAACATCACCTGCTCGGGCAATTTGTCTCCAAATTTAGTCGTGAGCAATGCCAAGCTGTAACCTCGCACCCGATGTTAGACGGGGTCCAAGTAAGGTTTTTGGCTCAGACGGGTTTTGCTTTTCATAAGCACAGCTGGAGAAGCAGCCAGGCCAGGCAAAGAGACTCAAATCTACTAAACACACACACACAATCATGTGTCCTATTAAACTCTGGGCAAAACCAACAAAGAGGAGTTTGACTTTAACCTGTGCCAAACACGACAAGGAAAAACACGTTCATGGAAAAGAGAAGAAGGTGGATTAATGGACACGGGCGCACCATCATCAGATTATGAACAACAAATTAGGGGGGAAGAAAAAAAAAAAAAAAAACTTACATGGACTTCAGATTTTCCACAATTTAGCCAAGATTTCAACCAAACAACTGTCTTTATTTAAACAGAAAACACTAGATGTTCCAACATTCTTAACAAGAATCTTCTAGCAGATAGAGTCCAGAAAAAACAAGGACAAAAACAAAAAGGAATGGATGAGTGCGGCAACCAAGACAGCAGAAATGATAAACAGGAAACAACATTTATAAAAGATGAATGAATGAAAGTTCATCCTGTGCTCGGGTTGCCCAGAAACCAGAGCCACACCCACTTATTTACTACTGGATCTTGAAACCAACAAGTTTCAGAAGTCAAACTCAATCGTAATTATTTTTGGCATGAATTACACGTCACTTCCTTTTCATTTCGGTGAATCCACTGTCCCAAGGGGTGGCGTGCGGCAGCCAGAGCTTGACTCGTCAGCCTGTGTTTGAGGCCAGGCCTTGCACTTTGGGTAAGCTTGGGTAAACAGTACAAGCAGTGCCCTACTTACGAACGAGTTCCATTCCGGGAGCACGTTCGTAAACCCGATTTGTTCTTAAGTTCGACAAAGTAAGTCCTATACACCTTTGACCCAAGTATACAATGTAAAGCATACCAATCCACTTGACCAAATCTCTGTCCCCTTTCCCTACACTGCCATCATGTGAACAAAAAATGTAATCACGCCTAATTAAATGAATCTCTCACAAAATGTAATAGTGTTCTCTCTGTGCCTTTAAATCACGATGGGAATTTTGTTTCAGCTGGTTTCCACTGTGGAACTGTCTTCTTGAGGATTTTCCGAAATTAGAATTATTCACAATCAGGATTTACAGGACAGCAATTGTCTATCATTGTGCTCCCGGAATGATTCATCGAAACCAGTGAGGCCGACTCATTTCTCATGCCACAATATACCTGGCTTTGGACACTGAAAATATTGTATATAATTGTAAATATTGGTATCTGGTGCACTGTAGTGTCTTTTTTTTTTGTACAATACACGTTATTACTTTCGTGATTAAACAAGACATAGTAGAACCGCGCTCTGTTCTTATCTGTGGAAATTTGTAACTCGAATGTTCGTATTAAACGGTGAGATGTCTGAATTACTTTAGAGAGTTACGTTTGTTGGCTAGCATTAAAAATGACGGATTTTCGTGCAAGGAAACAAAACCTTCTCCCTATTCAACATGAAGTGATCGGTAATGATGGGGCACTATTCGTTAAGCCACAGAAAAAGCAAGCTTCCAGAACAACCTGCCTTTATACATTAACACATTATTCTGTTGATATATTGTACTTGTGCTCATGATAATTCCCTACCTGATGTGCCCTCCAAATATGTCAGTGATGGGGGTGCGGATGAAATCTGCTTGCCGGGTGATGGAGGTTTTGTTCCTGGGTCCGACCTGCTCCCACTCATCCTCGCTTCCCTCCTCTCCCTCGTCCTCCCCTCTGTTTGCGGGCTCCTCGGCGGCTACATGCGACCCCGGCCCGTTCGGTGTGGAAGCTTCTGCACATAAACAAACTAATTAGCTTTCCGGTAAATTAACCTAACTTTTTGTTTGTTTTTTGTTAACAGTGACTGATGTTTCTAACGTAGCTAACAAGTAAAGGAAATTTACAGTTTAAAGTTTAGGATCAGTGAAACAGCACATCTATCCCAGAGAGATGGATTTGACATGTGGCTCCTAAAACAGAGGTTACGAGCGTCCTGGACCAGTTAGTCTCGAGTAAACACCGAAAGTGTAAAAACACGCTTCGCTTTGAATGATTGACGATTCGACAACGAGGACGTCCAAGAGCTTTAGACCAAAGTGGGTCTTGGGAACAGTTACATCTCCAGGTGTATTTTTTTTTCTCTTAGACATAATATAATTCTTTTTTAGCAAAACAAGTCATTTTGTGTTCAAAGTGTGTTGCAAAGGGGCACATGATTCTTGTCGGATTTTTCATACCAAATTCATACTTTTTTCCAGTTAAGGTTCATTAATACACTTGAGTCCCAAAACTCTAATCCAGTGTTTCTTAGAAACAGTCGCACATTCCAATCTTACAATCTATACATATAATAAAACTGTAAAGTTGGCGTGTCTGTACATATTTGCAAAAAAAATTATTTGGGGGACGCAAATAACACATTAAGATGCTTTTTGGATTCTTTTTTGTTTGTCCGTTTGTGCATGCATCACGTAAAAACCATTGAACGAATTTTAATGGGGTTTTCACAGATGTATTTGGCCGAACTTGAGGTAACATATTGGCTTTGTATCATTGCAATCGGCCCACGGGAAAAGATATGCTAATTTGAAATGGGAAAAAAAACGCCTTTATATCATAAGAATAGTGTACTTTCATTACCACAGATGGAGCTGGACATTTCTAAACTTGCAAATAACTGGTACAGAATGAGGCGGCATTAAAAAAGTTAATAAACCTTTGACCTTAAAAACCCTATAAAAAAAAAATCATTAGTTCATCCCAAAATTCAACAGATGGCGCTGTAACATTTTTAAAACACGCTTACGAGTGTGCAATTGAAATCTACTCAAAATACGCAATCTCGCACGTTTACTCCATGTCCGCCATAGCAATGAATAAATACAACATTCAGACAAACGCTTTACTTCAAAAGTCAGATCTACAGCATTTGCTTTTGTGATTTGTAAAATATTGCCGTTTGGAAACTTTTGTTGCTCTTATGTGACTCGACTTGAAATGTAGAATTTCAGGGAATTCGCTTTGTGAATGAGACTTATCTGACTTTGCTTGCAAAGATGCATTTTGAGTACCTATTTCAGTTTGTGATTCGGCTTTTTTTGGGGTATTCCACACAAAAGTCGTCGCAGGCAAAGCTAGTTATACATTAAAAAAAATCTGACAGATGATGGTATTTATTTGCCCATTAAACAATTTTTTTTTTCATATTCGAGAGCTAAAAGACCAAAGAGCATCTAGTGTCAGAGGGAAAAAAGTTACACATCCCTTACAAAATATAGATTTTGGGCTTTAAACTGCTTTAAAAAGTATTTCTTTATCCTTAAATAATATTTAAACCATATTCGATCACCCAAATGAGAGGCAGACGACAAAGCAACGTCTGTCCATGTCTGATTTAAAACTGTCGTCACGTCAAGTCTTGAGCACAGATTCTATGAGGTCACATTAGGGGGAAAGAACCTAACCTGCAATTTTAAAATCCAGCTAATAAGGACAAAATAATAAAAAGACAAAAAGCAGGATATTAAATGTAAAAGTGAACACACTCTCTTCTGGTGGAGAAATGAGCTTCTTGAGTGTGAGCATCTCCTCGTGCAGTCCGTTCAGTGTGAAGCCCAGATACTCCTCAGCGTCCTCCTGACGACCCTGTTGGGAAAACGACACGAAGTGAACCTCTAGTTATCCACACTGTTTACTCCACACCACCTCACACAGCGTTACATCAGGCATTTGAGCAAATGCGGTTTATTAACAGGAGTAAGAAACGACTCTCTGACTGAACAAGCTGTTTGCGGTGTCGTAACCACAAGCCAGGTCACTGGATAAATCCCTCACCTTCTCCGAGAGGCTGGATTTGGTGAGCGTGAGGAGTTTGTAGATGTACGTTGGCTCAAAGGGAACACCCGGTCTGATATCTTTTATCATCTTCTCTCCTGCAGGAGCACAAGACAAAGTATTAAGTTTAAAAAAAACAAAAAACAAAACGTGAATAAAAATCTACAAACCACAATTGTGCAAAACAGTGACCCGAGTGGGCGACTGACTCACCTTGCTGTTTGGCTTTTGAGGAAATAGGCATGTTGCTGAACTCATTCACGAGCCGAACACTGCAGTGACACAACAATTTTTTTTTAAAAACCTTTTGTATTATTGCTGTGAAATCTTTACTACAGTGAAACATAGGATTGCAAGTAACTTAGTCTGCAAGCGTTTTTGTTAATTTTTTTATAAATTTGAAATTGATAAACGTCACTGTCACACAAACACTAACAGAAACTCTGCTCTGTGGAGATTCTTTCCAAAGGTAAAGTGCAGAGGTTAATTTACTTTACTTTTACTTTATATTTTGTATTCATTATTTTTATAATGATTATTTTTCAGTTGTGGAATGAATCATCTGAGTTACAATTATTTATAATGGGGTAAATTCGCTTTGATATACAAGCACGCGTCTGGAACGAATTATGTTCGCAATCTAACGTTGAACTGTATTCCTAAAGCTGGAAAATCGGAACAAGGGCTCCAAACTTGTTTTTTTGTGAAGGCTGTTAAGTTCTGGATTTAAAATGTTAAGCTTGAAATGGGAAAAGATGGTTACACAAAATAAATAAATAAAAATTTCCAACGTAAACCACGTTTTTTTTTTCCCAAAAGGAAAAAAAAGTCAAGATAAGGCAAGAAAATACAAGCCATAACTGATATAATACTAAAAGAAGGGGGCGAGGTTTCCAGGTGGGTTAATCACTAAAACTAAACAGATGTAAATATCAAATTCAGTTAATTCGCTGTTTGGATTGGCAGCAGGGGAAAAAAAAAGAAAGAAAAAAAAAAACGGCATATTTTTTACGCCCATGGTTAAACACGCAACCTATATTAAAGCTGTCATTCTTCTGTTCGTTTGATCCGATAGTTTTACTGTTACAACACAAAAAACTTTATTATTAACAAATAACTTTCTCTGAAATCTAATTAGAATCAAATGTGAACAACTGAGACATCCTTTCTAATAAACCCTGTAGCTCAAGACGCATCAAAACCAGAACTCACAAGTTGTCCATCATGGGCGTGGACGTGCAGGGTCTTTGCGTTTCACTAAAGATGGGAATGGACTTCATCAGGTGATACATGGGCGGGCACGCGATCAGCGCCTGCAGTGTCTGAGGCTCACAGTCAAGGACAAGGGGACAATAAAAAGACCACAGCAAGAAAAGCAGCACACGGAGTGTGCGTGTGAACAGACACGTATAAGCAGGGGAAAGGATACGGCGTTGATGTAGCACCAGTTGCCCTTGTTGATCAGTCCTCTGGGTTGCAGAGACACAGGCTTATGCATCAACTTCACATTCTCGATAAGTTCTGATGAGAAATGAAATCATACGTGACCTTTTCTAACCTTGTAAAAAGTAAACAGAGCTTAAATTTTTATATCTGGGTCGTAAAAAAAAAGAAAAAGAAAAACTATAAAAAAGCAAAAATAAAATAACATACATGGTATATCTTTATATCATAATAGTGTTTTCAATTAATCAAAATGTTAAACTGCGTAAAAGTTATGACTGACAGCAAATTAGACAGCCAAGTTTAAAATGTTAATCAATACATAAAGTAAATACATTAACTGAGAAATCAAGATACCTTTTGATATGTTACCCTAATTAAAACAATGAAACTAGAAAACGTTCATTTTTAAAACGGTAAAAACCGTACATGTTAATATTTGTACTAAATCACAAGATTTTTATTTTAAGAACCCGTCATAAAAGTTCACCAACTTGCCACAAGAGAAAAACGCAGGTTAAAATAAGCATATATTTAGTACATTTTTTTAAGCTCAAAATTCAACACCTGCATCATGCTACACTCTCACCATCCATGATTAAACACCTTAATAAACATCAACACCTTAATGAACACGTATCAAATAAACTAAAAGTATAATTAATATTAAGAACCAGAGTCATGTTACAATCATTGAGGAATGTGCTGCATTCAATATCTTTGCTAATTTATTTCACAAAATATTTTTCAGGAATAAACCAACAGTCAAAAATTTATTTCCCAACAATTTTAAAATAATTACTCATGGCTTATCACGCAAGTTGAAACAAAGTAGTGTTCAAGAGAACCGTAACTAAATTACATGACTAAAATTAACTTTGAACAGACACTGGGAGATTTTATGTTTAGAAAAACATAAAAACCTAAAAAGAACCGACAAAACCTGAAACAAATACAACCAAAATATTTATTATAAAATAACCAGCAAGAGACAATCTAACTGCCGTTTCCAAAAAAAAAAAAAAAAAAAAAAAGCGAAATGTTCCAGCACTACCCGCCTGCAGTGCGCGGTGGTCACACATAAGGCAGATAGATGGTGGATGACATTTTCCTGTGCCACGCCTAGGAAGGGAGCTCCCATGGTAACGTGGCAAATCTGACACCTCAAGGTACGGACGAGAAAAATATATATATTCTTGTGTCTTTCGGCTGCTCCCTTTCAGAGGTCGCCACAGCGGGCGGGGGGGGGGGGGGGCGGTCTAGAGTTCACCTGCTCTTAAGTGAATTCCAGAAAACCTTAGTTGTTTCCTTTGCTTGTCACAACCCAATAATTTGATCCCTCTGTAATGGCGACGTTTTTTGGTCAGACGATGTATATTTAAATCCAAAGGTGTTCGAGTCTGCGTTTATGCTAAAGCGGTCACGTTAGAAATGAAAAACCTTTACGTTTAGACACACCGCAGAAAACCCGTCCCAGCCTGAATGTAAATTCTCCATCTGGCAAAGCAGTCGGGCATCTATAAATAATCATCCTCCCTGTTTATGGGGTCCCGACTGACACAAGCGGAGGTTCTGCTAGAAATAAAACACTATTGAGACACTAAATTATCCAGAGTATTATCCAGAGTAAGGTTCCTCAATCAACCCTGAAGCTATAAGCTAAAGCTCCGCTCGAGGAAAACAGCTTCAGAGAATCATTTAACAACTTGGTTTACGAAAGAAAATGTACTTCCTGATATGATTTGCTTTTAAGTGATTAAGCAGCCAGGTCATAATGGAGATGAAGGCGCAAAAAAAAAAAAAAATAAATAAAAAAAATCCCATAAAGCTTGGTTATAAATCAAAACCTGGCTTTAATCCTATAATCCTTTTGGCTTTATCATGTAAGTGGATGTGCTTTTTACAGCCATTACTGTACCTTTATAAGAGAGGAAAAAGGAAAAGACAGACATTGTCCCTTACAATCATCACCAAAAAATACTGCCAGCATGTGTTCAATTACAATAAAACCCACAGTACACAAAAAGACCGCACTTGGCTCAGTATTATGGGAAAAAAAAAAAGAAAAGGACAAAATATTTACACACTGTATTGTTTTATAATAGGCCAAAGGAAGTTTGAACATGTAGAAATAAAAAAATAAAAAATAAAAAAAAAGTTCCAATTCCCCCCGGGACGAACAACAAAAATTCATCAGTCACAAAGTTATGATAGGAGAATGGAGATTCAATGGGAACATGATGCCAGAGCTGCAAACGAGGCCCGGCGTCAACAGGTCGTTGTTCTGGTGAGTGTGTATTTGGGGCCAATCTCTGCGTGATTTCACCTGTTATTTCAAAACTATTAAAACAGCAAACGTGTTTCAATTAATCACGTATGCAGTTTTTTATATTCCAATAAAACAATAATTGGAAAAAAAAACATTACTGTCTACTAGATCTACTAAGCGCATAACGAGTTTCTGCTGCCATCTTGTGGACAACCCAGAACAATACACTAGGAGTTAAAATAACAGGTTTGATGTTGGTAAGCAGCTTGGAAAAGTGTACGTTCCTTAAATTAATTAGTTTTTTTCTTTTTTTGCCCGTTTTTTATATACTGTATTGCTTATTTATTTGTATGCAAGTTCATGCACACATTGGGTTTTATTGTAGAATTAAAAACATATCAAAATTGTAACATAGTTCACTCATCACTTTCACATTATGATACACACTACCTGGCCAAAAATAAATAAATAAAAAATTTTTAAAGTCTAAACAATGTTTAGACAACGTGCTGAAGTGTTCTTCACCCAGCTACAGAAATTTTAAGTGTCCTTAGTTGTTTTCTTTGCTTGATGCAGCCCAATAATTTATACCTTCTGAAACAGCGGTTTTTCCTATGGCTGAGTAATGTATGTATATATTCATTTCTCCATCTTCAGCAGCAAGGGCTGTGTCATCACCAGTACGATTAAGGCAGCAAAATATAAGTGATTTGGTCTTCTCAACAAGTCAAAAAGACTTAACAAATGTAGAGTATACTGTGCTAATTTAATGTGTGTTAATTACCTGTGAAGTCTGCTAGCAACTGACATATGCAGATTTTTTTTTCATTTTTAATAATTTAATTAAGCATCTAAATCTCTGTGTGATAAGTAGAGACGTCTCTATAAAAAACACAAATAAATTTCAACCTTATTTATACACTTCCTGCTCCATTACAGATACAGTACCTGCCAGTTTTGGTGCCATGGGGTCTTCCGAGACGGGAACGGGCCCCTCCCGGATGTCGCACGGTTTCTCTGACTGCTCGGCGGCAGGGGTGGGAGCCGCGGGCACCGTGACGACTGCGGCCTTCACCTCGACGTATGCCTGAGGGCCTCCGGGCGAAGGCTTGGAGTTGTGGAAGAGACTAGCCCAGGATTTGGGGGCGTTTGGGACAGTCGCCGTGGCAGGAGAGGGCGGAGAAAGTGAAGGTGCCTGAACCCCTGAGTCCGTGGGGGATGGGACCAAAACAGCGCCTGCCTGAGTATCGGCCATGTCGAGTCTGGTGGCAGGCGACTGCTCCGATGTCCCGTTAGCCTGGCGCTCTTCATCCTCATCAGTAGTAGCAGGGTCAGCGGTGAGCACAGCAGCAGAAGGGGGAGGAGAAGGCGAGGAGGTCGGGCATGGGTCGTTGCCCTGCAGTTCGGGGCTATCTAGAGCAGAGGGTTCTGAGTGCTGCTCTGCAGTCCTGGCCACTTCAGCATGGCCACCGCTCTGAGAGGAGGAAGAGGAAGAAGAAGAGGAGGAGGAGGAAGAGGAAGAAGCCGCGGCATTACCGTCCAACAAAGAAGCGGCCCCACTTGGCAAGTCCACGGAAGACTCATCAGGGCTGTCACAAGTCCTCTGGTTGGTGGGAGGGCCAGACTGACCTGTGGATGATGTGGAAGAAAGTGTGGAAGGAGTCAGATCAGTGGGAGCGTCCTCTGACCCCAGGGTCGGAGTGCTAAGACCGTGTCCGTTCACCAGCCCCGTGCTGGTCACGCCATCCACTGGTGCACCTCCACTTTCACAGCCCTCCAGATAGTTGTAGTATCCCGGGGGCCGTTTTTTCTTTTTTTTGCGTTCTCGTAGGCCCAGCCCGCCGGAAACGCCGTCTGCGTCAGAGCAGGCCTGCTGGCTGTCCAGGGCCAAGGGCTCAGAGTCCGCGCAGTCCACGGAGTTGAAATCGGCCTCGTGCGAGTCGCCTGAGACCGGAGCGGCCGTGGGGAGAGGTTTCTGAGCCGGCTGGCAGCCGAGGATGAACTCGGGAGCCTGAGGGTTCAGAGTGCTGGACACTTTGTACGAGGAGTCTTTTACCATCACAGGCTCCGAACTCATCACCTCATCCACACCAAACTCGATGTGCTGGTAGTCCTCTCCTGCAGACGACACGGTCAAGTTAGCGCCTGTTCAACACGGACCTCATGGTTTATACATACACGTGCACATAAAAACGCTTCTTTTACTTCAGGCATAAAAACTACTTCCTAAGGAATATTGCAGTAAAACACATTGTAGCCTTGCTAAGCATGTACACAGGGTATCTACATTCAATTAAAAAATTCTTTTTGGAGACCTTTTTATACTATGCTACCATCTCATTAGACTTCATTCAAGCGCCAAATCCATCAAGCTATTACACTGGACGGGACTTGTCCTCTGGACAATATTACATTTCTAAAGTCACATTGCATCAGGGAACCAAAAAAGGACCTGAGAAACACACGCTTACACCTCAGCACTGCTTAACTCTGAATTTTGATTGGTCAGGTGGTTTTGTTAACGAAGGGTTACATAAATGCGTCGTGATGTCCATAGTAACGGCTCTTTTAGGGAAAACTGTGTAGGAAATGCCCAGTGAAGATTATTTAAAGCGTATGGTTATTTAACATTTAGAAAAGGAGTCTCCAGTGTCAGCTCTGAAACACTGAGATAAATTTCCAATTGAGATTTAAGACGAGCAATAAGACAAGCTGCGTTATAGCTATGACGCAAGAAAGAAACAAAACATCTTTAGAGCGCCACCTGTAGGATTATAAGGCGTGGTCAATGCAGCAAATGCCTCCATGTCTTGGAGTGTTAAGCAGTTGTGATCATGCGGACTGGTGCGCACAGCTATCAACGTGCATGTTTCGAGACCAATTAGTGCACTTGGTGTTTCGAGACTGGTGTAAGAGCGTAATCAGTCGGTCCGAGACTAATTCGCTCTGGACAAAAAGGGCCAATCGGTGGCTGTTTAGTTTCTGTTACACCATTCGTATGCTCGTGCACTCTCCACAGAACTGGTTATGTCCGAGGCTGATCGGTCCTGTCTGATCAAGCCGAAAATAGATGCATCTCTATTATAAATGTAAAAAAAAAATTATTCATAAATTTTAAACAGAATCATAACCGAGTCAAATTTTCCCAATCTCTACTAAGTACACCTTTATGTATTTAAATACATTTATTTTGGTGGTGTTGTTTGGGGGGGGGGGAGAGAGATTTTGTCATGTTATAAAAACTGATGTCATTTTGATGTAATTTTGATGATGGTTTAAAAAAAAAAAAAAGTCTACAGCTGAAATGATTATAAATTCATGGTGATTACCATAAAATACAGTAGACCCCCCGAAACTGCCTATAAATGCCTTTTATTTTCATTTTTAAACCCTAAATACGCTCCCAAAACCCCGTAACTTCATTTCAAACTCAGCTTAATACATTACCCTTAAAAAAAAATTATTATGGTAAACATGTATACTGTACAGCTAAGGAAAAATTCAGGAACGGATAAGGCCTCGAAACACAAAACCACGACGTTGCCGAGATCAACTGTGTAACCTAAATCCAACTATTGACAGATACATACAATAATGAAAATTTTTTTTATTTATTTGTCAAAGTAGTTGTGGTATAAAACACACTTCAGGATGGGCTGGTATTAAAAATTAAGCATCAACTCCAATCATATCATTTCAAATCTCTGCAGGTTGTATTTAAAAACACTTTAGTTTTTTGGGGGGAAATTTTAGGGTTTTATTTCCCAGTTCAGATACCCTGTGCACATTACTGTGTATTACAACAACAACCACTATCATCATCTATCACCCCAAGACAAGACTGAAAGCTGGCTGTTGTGCTGCGCTGTGAAAATCTGAAGCAGTAAGTGAAGACAGTTGGAAATAAAACAGAAGAACAGGGTTAATTATTCTCAAACGCAACACTTAATACGATACCAATAAACACCAGCAAAACTGCAAACCACCGAAAGCAGTCAGGGGGGAAAAATTTAACAGTTATTAAACTGTAAAGGGTTTTCAGTTGTGTCTGTGATTTGCCGTGTCATCTGTTAGTAATTGTTTATAAGGGTTCATTCCAAGGGAGCAGCAAAGGACAATCATGAAGAGAGAAAAATCTTGTGTCTCGAACACAGCTCTCGTCCAAATCGGGCTATTAGTGAGGGAACAGGGCCAAGAGTAATTATTGTTAAAAAAAGAAAAAATTAATTAATTATTATCTAAAGCCGCCGCTTAACTGCTGTAAAGGCGAGTTTTCAGGCCAGAAAGAAACCCGCTGGCAGTTTGTTTTTTTTAAGCATGCAAAGCTTCATAGATTATCCAGCAGGCAGAAATGACAGGGAAGGGTTTGAGAATTAAGAAAGCTGTGTGTGCGTTTCAGTTTTAGAAAAGAGTTTCTGCAGCGAAACACAAGAAGAACATAAAGTCGACGTGAGTGGAACCCAGAACTCACCGCAAACCTGCCGTCTCATTGATTCCGTAATGTACGGCACATCAACAGTGCAGTAACCTCCTGAATAATTAATACAAATCAGGGTCAATATTGTATCCTTGGCACTTTTTGTGTATGTGTGTGTTTGTGAGAGAGAGATATGCAGGATCAGGTTTAAATCATACATAAATGCAGAAAGGAAAAAAAAAACGGAAAAAAAAAATTCATATCGGTTAAAGTCCAGCCATGAAGAAGGAACTTCTCACAATGCTGGAGGAACAAGATGGAGAAGTGTGTGATGTGTTTCAGGACGCAGGCTGAGAGCAGTGCGAACGACCAGCTTACCTGAGTTATGAGTGACACAGGAGGCTCTCTCGTTGAAGGGAGGAAGCTGCATGTTTGGAAACAGGAAAAAAAATTAAAAATCAAACGAGTCTGATGATAAAATGCACAAATACATACATACACACTGCAGTGGAAAAAGTATAGACACCCCTCCCAAAGCCTTAGAAATGGCTGGGTAACCCTTTCCAGACAGGTACATGTTAATTACTTGGTTCTTGAATTTATTTAGATTGTGTGCGCGCGTGCGAGTGTGTGCTTTTATGTTTTCACATGCTTAACTTTGTCAAACAGACTCCAAGTGATTTCTAGATTTAACAGGTCTGGTATTAATTAAACCTGGGTGTGGCAAGTGAAATTTAACTTTAGCTTTCCAACAATAAATAAATAAAAAAAATTTTTTATCCAAGTTCTTTAATGATTTAGCAGGGAGACAGTTTTTATTCCCCCCATTAAGAAGAAATTAAAAAGATACATTTTGTAATTACTCAAGTTATCTTCATGTAATATTAAAATTTGTTTGATGAAGTATGACAAAAGTGCAAAAAAAAAAAAAAAAAAAAAACCAGGAAGGGGCAAATACTTTTTCACGGCACTCTGTAAATAAAATCACATAATGGACCTTTGCTGTTATTTAATTGCAAAAGGCTAATTTTATACAGGTAATATACACTGATTCTAGAATTTAGGTAGAGTTTGTCAATACTAAGTTTTTTAATATATATATACACACACACACACACACACACACAGTATATATAATTAAGGGTTTTATTATTTACAGCAATTGGTAAACTTCCCCCGCCCCCCCAATTACACATATGAGCAGTTGAGGGGTTAAGGGCCTTGCTCAAGGGCCCAACAGTGGCAGTTTCTTGGTGTTGTTGAGGTTTGAACAATTTTAAAATGTATAACAATAACAAAATCACACAGGATAGCTCAAGCCACAGTTAATGTTTTGCCATAAAAACTCAGATTATTGATTTAATAAACAGATAGATATCTTTACCTCAACATAACAGCGAGGCGTCACGAAGAACTGATTGAACTCGTCCGGGCTGAACTCCCCAAAGATGTACTGTGGAAACAAACAGTGAGATTTATATTCAAGAATTGTATTTGATATAAATGATCTAAACATGATACACCGCCAGTTACCGGTACTCTATCAAAAAGTACCCATATCAAAGTACTCATACTCAATCTGAAAAAGTGATGTCTGTGCATCCCTTACATTATCTTATTTATATTATTTTATATTCAAAAATATATCTTAACAAAATCATATTTTTTTTTATAATTCAATTCAATTTTATTTGTATAGCGCTTTTAACAATTGGCATTGTCCCAAAGCAGCTTTACACAATCAAAAGA
>JAOVVA010000004.1:1704959-1716417 GCA_028565275.1 Leiocassis micropogon | reverse complement strand
TGACGGCGGTAAAGTTAGTTTTATATTCGCATCTCCGAATTCAATAGCTGCGTAAATAAACCCGCAAATAAGATACCTATTATTTTCCACTAATTCCCTCGCGTTCATTGCCCCACCTGTCATGTGTGTATTCCCCACTAGTGGGGCGCGCCCCACACTTTGAGAAGCACGGCCTTAACAAAAGTGTATCAAAGCGATGAAAAAGTCTGTTTGGAAAAACAATTATTTTATAAACTATTTACTGCAAGAGTCACTGGATATCCTGGGCCAGAGCTTTAAATAAATGTATAGGCATAAATCGGATCAATTTTAATGTTGTTAATTTAAATGTCATGTTAAATCTTCTAACTGTAATAAAGCAAACCTTAAATGGAAAATGAGACCAATTTTACCACGTACATTTTGTTTTTGATAAAGCTTAAACAGTACACAAGAGGTCCTTATAAGTTCAATTATGTACCATACTATATTTAAAGCTATATTGAAAAGCAAATGATCACACAAGTGACAGAGTGCAAGACAAAGAAAAAACAAAACACTCAGGAGAAAATAGTTCATCATATACGGTCCTATTTAGCCACCATTAAAAAAAATTTAAAAAAAACAGCAAGAGATGATAATGGTGCCATTAATTATATAAAAAAATATATATTTATATATGATGTAAGTTTTAAGTTAAATAATTCATACATTGTTTAAGGGTTTCCCTTCTTATAGCTTTTTGTTTAAACAGATAATAGTTTTCTTTGCTAGACTTCTTGTTGCACTGAAAAAAAACAATTTGTATATAATATTTATAATCCTAGTAAAAGACCTTGTTTTAGTTTAGGTTTAAGCTAGCTAGTTAGTATAAAAGTTTTATATATAATGTATGTAGTCCATGTAGAATGTATATTTTAATATAGCATAAAATTAACTACAATCTGTAAAACAAAAAGGAGTGAGCACTCGAAATATACAACACCCATCACCTCCTGATAACGAATCAGCTAAAAAGATGATTGGTCTTTGTAGCACAAAAAATTGTCAAGTCATTACTTGCACACATTGGCTCTTTAAAAATCACGTAAATTTTATAAAAACACATTTTATAGTGAACAATGTAATATGTTTTGGTAGAACAAACTGGATATTCCTGTAAGAATACCATGTGTGCGCATGTTCTTCAAGCCTGTTAAACTGGATGTTAAATAACCTAAAATGTGCGCCGGCCTGCAGATGTTGCAGCTGTTGTAACAGCAGGCCTGACAAAACATTCATGTTACTGTTTTAACTTTAAACTTTCTAGTTTAGAAATTTGGTCTAGGAAAAATTACTTTATTGTGATAAATTAAACCAAAGCAGACTTATCAAAGAGCAGTGTGAGTGCTGTGAACATTTTCAGAGTCTTAGGGGGTTTTCACACCTGCCACACTTAGTCCGGTTGAATTGAACTCGTTTTCCAGGTATTAAAGGTTTGTTTGTTCTGGTCTGAACATAGCAAACTGGTGTTGACCAAACATAGCACTCCGGACCTTCTTTTCGATGTGGTCTAGGTCCCGTCTCTGGAGTGACTCGTTTCGTGGTCGCGGTTCAACTCTGGAGTGGCTGGTTTGGTTGTGGCGAGAACACTGGACTTGCATGCTGCAAGTTTGACCCAAAGTGACGAACATAGTCGGGCGTGCAATGTTTGTATGTATGTTTGCTGGACACGACTTCAGGTTAACGAGGTGTGCTATGCAAAGAGTAGGGCAGTATCACATTTTCAAGGTGTTAATTTGCCTTTGCTTGGTATAATGCTTAAATAAGTACCACAAATATGAACAAACTAATTCTGCTGTTTCTCCATGTTAAAGAGCCAATTTCTTTCATAGTGATATTCACCTCTACAGCTCACAGATCTTTTCTCATCTTCATCTGTTCACGGGGGCCTCAGTGGTAAAGTGCTCACCCCATCATCCGAAGATCGCGAGTTCGATTCCCGGGTGATGCTGCAGCCGGAGGTCTAGAGAGAGCTGATTGGCCAAGCTCTCTCAGAGGGGAAAGATAAGAGGTACCTAGTGCTCCCACATTAAATCACAGCTCTACAGCCAATCAGGGGCGTCTGTGAGCTTGCGCAAGCGGATAGCGCTGTCCTCCGAGTGTGTTGCACTGCCCCCAACGGTGCATGAGCGAGCAGTTCGAAAAGATCGGCTGGCGTCACATGGTTCGGAGGAAACACATGACAGTCTTCGGCCCTCCCGACTGAGTGGTAGTAGTAGCCTTAATGTGGGAGCCCCCTAGTGACGGGGAGGAATTGGACATGACTAAATTAGGGAGAAAATTGGGGGAAAATCCAAAAAAAAATCTTCATCTGTTCACACATGATCTGCTTTTTGAGTAACTGGGGGAAAATCCTGAGCTGCTTTGCAGACAAGGCTTATAATCTTGGCTTTGCTTTAACACCGAAAATTTTCTTTTGGACTGCACCTTGACTGCATATACCATAAATCATAGTGTTTATTTTTTTGCGGTGACTCATTCAGTATAAAAAAAAGGTGTGTTAAATACACAAATGCCGGAACATCTGCAAACACCTTGTATGAAAGAAAAATAATTAAAATCTAGCCAAATGCACCCTGCTACATTGTTTGTTGTCTGTGCAACTACAGTAGCATAAAAGTCCTGGAAAAATCTGGCTTTATAAAGTGATGACATTCATTTTCCTGACTTTGCAAAAGTAGAAGCAGGAAGTAACCTGATCACTTAAACAGGACATGTTACTCGGGTACAGCACCAGTGCCGTCGAGTTCAAGTAAAACCCAGACCAAGAGGACCCAAGAGTGACTCTAAATTTTGCATTTACACTTGAATTGATTCAGAAAAAGTCCAGAAAAAGCAATAATGAGATTTTTGATGAGAAGAGAAGTAAAATCTTGAGATGGTGTTGAAAGGCTACAGGTAAATGTTTGTGGTTTGTCATTCATCACATCAAAGAAACACCTTTCTGTAAAAGTATGCACTTCCTTGCTAGACTTACAGATAACAGCAAAATCGCGAACTAAGTCTGTCTTGTGAGATAAAAACTCTACATTACAGCAGGACTCATGATAAATGGAACCATCGCCAGATGCTATAATCTTAGTTTTATTTGAACTAACTGGCAAGAGGTGTTTACGTTTAATAAGTACATTATAATTGATTCAAGAAAAAACTGTATTGGAAAAATAAAAGGCGTACTTAAAAGTTAAATAAGAATAGTCCTCAAATTGAGCAAATAGAGCTGAGAGACTCTAACCGAACCTCTTTAATGCTCCTCTGCAGCTAACCTGCTTTCATCCATGGGGCTATAATTAACTTAATCCTGATTGCGCTAACTGGCATTATGTCCATAGAGCAAAGAGCGCACACACCAGGAGGTGGCGCTGAGAGTCTTTTACCTAGCGAAAAACCTTTTAAAACATTGCTTTCCAAAAACCTTGAGATGTGTGTATAGATATAAACAAAAAGCTCCAGCAGTATGGAAGAGAAATAAAGAGAACAGGCTTTGCAATCATGATAATCCCTCGCATTCAATACACGTGAAAAGGGAGAGAAAAGAAAATGCAGCTGACGCGGACGGAGCTCCACGACAGAGCGGTGCTGAAACGGCACAACGGCGAACTATAATCCAACAGCCTCTACGCCGCACAACAGAAAGAATTTCACTTTGCTTCTTTTCTGCAGGCGAGCCGCGCGTACCACGCTAAGCTCCCCTCTCGCTGCTCGCTTGGAGAGAGGATTAACACAAATTGGCCATCTGTATTATTTCGACATGCTGAGGTGACGACGCTGAATGATAGAGACATGCCCGAGGGCAAAGTTCACACTGTTGGGGCGACAGGAGTTTTGGAGGAGGGGGAAATTGCATAATTGTACCAGTGAATAATTTGATAAAGAAATTCACGAATTTCCATAGAGTATCATGATGCAGCACACAAACACACACGGTTATCTAGGCCAACAGGGAGCACAGTTTAAAAGCCGTTAGTGGATTTTCAGGCGGCAAAGACTGATAAACCATCAAAGCAGTGGCCTCACCCCTTCAGACTGTTCGTGGCGCTTATCAAAGTGGGCAGGGCTTAGTGTCTCATTCACGTTCTGTTACGTTTCATCAATAAACACGACTAGATATCGCCTTATCCTTTGACGCCTTGAGCGATCAACTAAATATCTCATCAGGAGAAACAACTGGAGTTGGTCATGATCACAGAATTTTGACTTTGATACCAATGCCAGCTTGATGTGATCTTTAATACTAATGATGCTTTTAAAAAGCATTAACTTTACCAGTTATCAATCTGCAAGTGTTTATTGCACTGATTAAATACACAACAATATTTCTAGAAAAATACCACTTAACATGTAATAGTATAATTAATTATGAATTAAAAATTTCATCTATACAGGTTCGTTCCGAGGTCAGTGTTCGTTCTGACCACGGAACCTGTTACTTAAGACAAACTTTAGTAACAGAACTTTGCTTTTTTACTCGTGTTAGTGGTGTTTAATAATCATTAATCAATCGACTACTTTTAAAGTATTTACCCATTTAAAAACTTAATAATGTTTGTATTGCACAGGATTTCTCAGTATCTTATATTTATTAACATGTACACAAAATGATGGCGCACTTGCAGTAGCAAAAACTTTTTTGCTGCATTACCAGAGTATGGAAACGAGCTGGGAACCAATCAGGCACACTTCAAGATCATGAAGCTTGCGGCCTAAAAGTTGCACAAAAGAAATCTGAAATGGGCCTAACAAATTAACAGGAAGTGGTGGGAAAAAGGTAAAGAAAGAGCGCACATTTTGATCAGAAAACGATACTAGACCCCTCAAGTGCTCCTAACAACTAAAATCCTCTTTATAGCAAAACATTGACCTGTTAAGATATATTACATTTAATAATTAAAATATAAAAACTACAGATAATAAAAAATTAAGAAAATAAAGAAAGTAGCTTACCTCTGTTAGCTGGTACATATTTTTCTACTAAGGCATCAGGGCCATGTAATTTTTTTTGCAGCAAGTTCTTTTGTTTTATTTGGGCAACTCTTATAGATATCATGTGTACTGCTTGTCTAGCTTTTTTAATTTATGAGAAAGCGTGGTGGCTAAAGGATTTTGGTTCATTGTGTTTTGTTTTTTTTTAAAGAAAAGTTGATTTACATGTTACACGCTCAACTTCACACTTGTTCCAATGTCTGATTTGATTAGCAAAGTGAACTTAACTGTACTAGACACTGGAAAACTCAGCGGCTTTATTTTATTTCTGTACATTTTTAACAAAAGGCGAGCAAGTGGATAGCAGGAAATCGAACAAAAGTCAGAATTCACGCGTGATTTCAGCCAAATATGCAGATTATTTTTTACCTCATGAGAAGCATACCTGATTTGCACAGAACCAGGAAGATCTTGATTTCTAACGCTGTTGTTGCTTTGCCATGTTTTTCGTCACCCTCGGCTTGTTCAGCAGAAATCTAAATCTTAACCAGGATTCCTTTAAGCCTGCTTTGTGACAAAGTTTATTGAACCAAATTAAATATTCAGTCTCATCGACTCCTCTCTACGGCATTGCAGGGCTGTTACACTGCTCGCCACCGTTCAAAGCTCATTTTGTTTTTCCCACAGGAACCCTCGGTGAACCCATCGCTCCGGCCTCATTCTGACGCGACACTGAAACAGCTCGGGCGCTGCTTCATTAACGACAGGGGGAAAATAAATAATCTGCTCTGCCAAAATAAACCCGTCATGCAAGCGTTAAAAGATACATAACCTCAAACAGCTCGTGACACAGCTGAGGTATGAGATGAGTATTTGAGACACTCACCGGAGCAGAGCCGACGCAATTGTTTAGATAACGTGGAACGACAAGTAAACTTTATTACCCTAAATGGTGTCTATGAGCCTTTATGTTACGATATGTTAGAAACACATCCAGTTTGTATTTCTTGTCAAGTGCATAAAGGCAGACCTGATTCAAAGAAAGCACTTTTTTTACGTTTCGTGGATTAATATTTACTTATTTGCTATACTTCTATTGTGTGTCAGTCAAATAAGCAACACCTGGACATCCTGTAATGACTTGTCACATGACCGAATTCTATCATGGCGCTCGATTTCGTTCCATGCGTTAATGCATTTCCGTCCGAAATACAAAGTCGGTGTCATTGTGCAAGCAAGAGCTTGACTTAATTTACACAACAGACCACAGCGCTCAAGATATGCCATGCTACATGCCCAACCAATCTAAACAAACCCTGACAGTAGCATAGAGAGCTGGATAAATACGAAGAACATTAAAGGTTTACTAATAAAGGCATTTTCAATCCACTTTAACAAAAAAAAAAAAAAAAAGAGGTCAAGATGAGGTCAACTCAAAACTAGGCACAACTGATTCGTACCGTGCCCAGGAACTGCATCGTGCTTCTCCTGCCTATTCTCAATCTCAATGTCCACTTCACATTGTTTTTTATGCACAGCTCTCGGGCACGTTTTCGTATTTATACTCCCCGATAGAGGATAAACCTACATGGTCTGTAAGCTGCCATTAAACACATGAGAGGAAGAGAACAAGAAAGTTAACTTTCGCACTACGCCTAATAATATTTTTGGGAGAAAAAAAAAATGTCAAGAACGACACTCGTATGCCTTCCTACTGTATCAGCTATGGATCTGTAGGTCAGAGGATAAGATCGGTGCACACGCATAGATTTTGGAGGCACTGATGACGTTGCACCCAAACAGTGATTTACTTCTGTTCGTGGGTATGATTGCTTCCAGATTTTAGTCAATCCGTCCCACGTTACGTCATATTGCTTGAGACCACCAGGAACAGTCCCCAAGTGCAGAACAAGTGTGTTTTCACTGATCAAAATGAACCAGACTCTGGAGTCAAGACTAATTGAAAACGATACCAAGGCCCGAAAGTCAAAGTGCCCAAAAAGCTGCAGACAGGTCTGGAAAAGCCCTCTTTAAATTTTAGCTATAGCTTAACCAAAATATTTAAGGACTGGGATGTGGTCAGAACTCCAAAGTTAGTACAGTTACAAACAAATGTCCATGTTACATTCGACAATGTGTTTTGTAGCTAAAGTCAAGATTCCATTTGTATGTCTAGAGTGGAATATGTTCATTATTAGGGTCTACTATCTTCATGTGTGTGTATTCTTGGGCATTGGTAGGTTTCCCGATCCACCCAACCCCAGCCAGTGGACGCAGTACCAGTCCCAAGGATAAAATGGGAGGGTTGCGCCACGAAGGGCATCCGCAGTAAAACTTGTGCCGATGTGTAAAAGTTGATGTGCGAATCCGATGGTCTGCTGTGGCAACCCCTTGACGGGACTTTCACCATGTGATGGATGGACAGGGTGACCATTTGTGTGCATGATAACGATGATGAGCAAAAAAAGCATCACTGAACCATTTTCCTTGCTTGAGGAAGAGCAAACCACGCCCCCAGAGGTGGGACATATTCGTTTTAAAGTATTGGAAGAACACAAAACCAGTACTAGTAATTAGTAAAACAAAAAATGCTACAGATAGACGCTTTAAATCTGACATGAACTAAAGTTTGGCCTTTTTAGAAGTTATTTAAATTTGTATCGTTTGGCAGACACCCTTATCCATTGTGACTGACATTTTCTCATTTTTACATCTGAGCAATTGACGGTTAATGGCCTTTGCTCAAGGGCCCCAACAGCCCCAGTTTGAACCTGGGACCTTTCAATCAGTAGTCCAATGCCTTAACCACTGAGCTACCCCTAAGTTTAAATAAAACTAGTTTGGTCTAGACTGAAAGATGATTAAAAAATAAATTACGCAATTATGCAAAAGCCTTCTGTGGTGCAAAGTAAGCATAAACTCAAGTTCTTAAGAACCACATGGCATAGGACATGTCAGACTGCTAATTAAGTTTGTTTTAAAGAAGAAGAAAAAGAAAAAGAACCCTTTGTCTATTTTAAGGACATTGCTTAAGTGACGTCAATAATGTCTTCCAATGTGAACTCGTGCCATTGATACCCTTGTGAAACAGAGTAAGTTTAGCTGCCAAGAACAAGCTAACTCAGGATAAAAATATTTTTAAAAAGTAAAAAGAAATTCAGTACAACATACGTCAACTCCAAAACAGTAGTTATAAATAAATTCTGGATGACTTTGAATGAAAAAAAAAAAAGAATACAAATGGGGTAAAACTAATCCCGCCCCTTTAAATCAACAGGCCCGAAAACACTTGTCAAGTCATTAGCTATTAGCTAGCTAGTCCCTCATAAACACACCGCGTCTAAAAAAATCTACAAGTCTCTTATGAATGAACAATTCCTCAGAGTAAATGCTATTTTTCTAACTTAAACATGTCGTCACGGGTCATGTCGGATACTCACAAATTTGTGGAAACACGGGCTTTGTGTTAGCTAACCATATTTAGCACGCTAGCTGCTTTGCGCTAGCGACCGTTAATAAAATGTGCTCACGCGCATGAGCAGGCCACGCGCACACACGCCCTCGCGAGCTCAGTAACCTGAGCGAGTTTATAAAACGTCCCAGTGACGGGGTTTATCTGGATGCGTTTTATTTTTTAAGTCCGGTAAAAGTTTATTAATAGGTGATAATGCTGATAATAATATTAAACGGATTTATCCAGGCTGTGGGGCCTGCACCACCACGCTGAAGGTGGGGGGGGGAGAGAGAGAGAGAGAGAGAGAGAGGATCTCATTCAAATGCAAGGATTTAACGGTTATCATTTATAACAACACACTGGACAAGGATGTGTTTCATAAGGACGCGTCGTGTCAGAGTGTTAACTTTACGCTCAAACTTTTGGTGAGAAGTCGCTACCTGGTTGCCGTGCGCAGCCATGCTCCCGGTGAGATGGTTCTGCTTCTCCGTCTCCTTCAGCGGAAAGATGGCCGTCCTGTCGCGGACCAAAAATAAAGCGCTCTGGTTTTGACGCGAAATGCTTTCAAGCTTGCTCGCCTACTCTGACATGGTGCCTTGTCCTCGGTGTATGGAGCGCTCGTACTCGGGTCGGTGAAAAACTCAACTCCTCCAGCGTATCACGCTGCTTCCCCCGCCATCGCCGCCATCTTTGTCTCGCCTCAGCACTACTACACTACACTTGCTCTGCTGCAAGTCGCGCATGCGCGTTACCCATGCGGGTGGGCGGGGCCGGGCAGGAGAGAGATAGCGCGAGAGCGAAACGGGTGAGCGCGCGCACATTCAAACAAGAAATAAATAAATAAACCGTCATTTTATGAGGACAATTTCCTTCATATATTTTTTTTTTTACCTTAAATAATCCCAGTAAATGTATAATTATGTTGGAAAATGAAATATAAAATTCTGTGAAATAATGACAAATCAACTCAAAATATGCGCAGACATCGTATTTTTACTATACGTCACGTGCCTAAGGCTCATTACGTCATAATATAATATTTGCGCTGGCTGTGACGTCATAATAGGATTTTTTTTTTCCCAATGATATTCCTTGAAAAAAACGGACTTTACCTTATAAATATATTTTATTATAGCCATAGAAGCTGGCATGGTGTTAAAAAAAGAAAGAATATATTGTTGCCTTGCACCTCCAGGGTAGTGATGATTCGTTCTTTTTTAACCAGTCTTTAACGTGACTCAGAAGAATGGGTAGTCTCTGAGAGTGATTCGTTCATTTTCTACTAGGTGCGTATGCGCAAATCCTCCGTAAGTTATGTACATTTAACAAAAATGAGTAGTTACACCTCAAGTCTTTTGGTCTAAATCATTCGTTATTTTGTCACGTGACTCCCACAGGTGCTATGCAGTGCAAAAGATTTAAAGGAACAAACGACTCGGACTAAAAGTCTTATGAGATGAACCACTCAATTGCATAGTGTCTATAGGAGTCACGTGACAAAAGAACGATTTGGACTAGAAGATATAAGAGGTACAATGCTCATTATGTTTATCATAATATTTCCTTAGCTGCATTGTAATATTTTCATTATTGGAACTATAGCCAAAATTTGTATATGTAGACGTGTGGGTCTGTTTATTGAAAATGTAAAAATATATTTTTATTTCTGATCAAAACAACGGAATGAACTAAATGACTCAAAAAAAGATCAGTTCATTTGGATGAACAAGATTCTACAAGAACCGAGTCACTAAAATGATCCAAACTTCCCATCACTACTCCAGGGTCGAGGGTTCGAATCCCACCTCCGATGCCAACTTCACACACACACACACACACATTTGTAAGCACCCGAGGTCCTTTGAGCAAGACCCTTAACCCTCAACTGCTCAGGTGTATAAAGAGATGAAAATGTAAGTCGCTCTGCATTAGGGCATCGGCCAAATGTCGTAATGGAAATATTCTCCCTGTGCTTGGTGGGTTTCCACTGGGTATTCTGGTTTCCAACCACAGTCCAAAAAGTTGCAGATTAGGCTAACTGGCATTCCCAAATTGCCATAGTGTGTATCATAGCTCTACCTAATTTCCATTTATATTACTCAGCAGTTGTCTCATCTTTTGGCCATATTTTCATAACCAATCTAATCGGCCGGCCAGTGTGGAAATAGAGAGAAACTCGGTCTCTGCACTACTTGGATCTGCACTCCCTTTCCTCTCAATTAAATCAATCAATAAACCAGTTATTAGGCATATTTTAAGAGTATATTAATAAAGTACAATGTTATTGTGGGGCTTTTCTCTCTTCAGCCCTATTGTTTCTAATCATCTCTTTTAACCTTCTTTACATGATTCAGTATTTCCAGAACGATAGATTAAAGGTATCAAAGATCTTTTTACTGATTGTAAGTTTGCATTGTTGAACAGCTATCTGAAATGTTTAATCTATTCAAATCTCACTTTTTCAGGTATTTGCAAGTAAGACTCTTAATTAGCTCTTTGATACCAAATTTCCCTGAGAATCCTGATGCAAATATTATAGATAATTTCCTCTGTCTGTCCTCACTGCCTAATATCCACTATTTATGGCGGATTAATGAGTCTGAGTCACACCACCCTGAGTAAAATTAAAACTGCTTGAAAAAAAAATATCTTATAGAACGTAATTTTCAGGTTTGTCAATTCAATGTTTTTGTGTGCTTGATACTCTTTATCACAATTTAAGGTTGTACACAGGGCTAATTTTTTCTCTTTTTTTTTTTTTCACTTTAAGCTTTCTTGCCCATATCCTGCCTCAATCCTAAAAGCGGAGAGGCGTTCTTCATTGAACATGCCCTAATTTGGACAAATATGGTGTAAGGGGTTAATAAATCTCGATTATACAAGTGTGCCTTGAAACGCACACTACATGTTTAGTTTGTATGTTATGCTTCTGGTAAAAATCTTTAAAAATATTGTTGGAAGAAAAAAAACACCAGCAACAATAAATGCATAGATATTTTGCTTTTTTAACATTCCCAACCTTTGGCCAGTAGGTTCATTTAAATTTTAAAAAAATTATAT
>JAOVVA010000004.1:1689828-1702572 GCA_028565275.1 Leiocassis micropogon | reverse complement strand
ATTGCCCGTAGTGTGTGAATGAGTGTGTGTGTGTGTGTGTGTGTGTGTGTGTGTGTGTGTGTGTGTGTGTGTGTGTGTGCGCGCGCGCGTGTGTGTGCCCTGCGATGGATTGGCATCCTGTACATGGTGTACCCTGCCTTAAGTGCACTGGTGGCTCAGTGGTAGGTGTTTTGCCTGCCATGCGGAAGGCCTATGCATGAAATATCTTGCTTTCTTTAGAGGCAATGTTATTTATTTATAAATGTTTACATTATGTTTGGAAATATTGCATGAATTTTTTTTTTCATAATAATGCAAACAGTATAAAACTATATAACAAAATTTGTGCTAAAAGTAATAAGACTTTTGCACAAAACTGTATCTAAGTGAGATTTTAATCATGATCATGAATTGGGAGTTAATTTACAAGTGATTATCGGCAAAATTGTTTTTTTTTAAGCTAATCTTCAGAATTTGATAATTTCTATAGATTTACACCTTATGAGTCAACAAGAAAAGAATCTCTTTACAACCTAAAGTATATTCCCACAGCCAGAGGTAAGTCAGATTCTCTCATTTATGCAGCCACACACACACACACACACACACACACACACACACAAGACAGATCCCTTGTATCACTTAAAAAATTCTTAGGCATCATATTATCTTTAGTACAAATTTTATTTGTTTATGTCTGCATTATGATGTACGAAACCATTGAACATAAATGAACACATTTTGTTTAAGGCTTGTTCTGTCTCCACGCAGGCCTTTGCCAGATAATGCAGGTTTTGGTGAACTTGCTGATCATAATCTGCGCCGGCGTTCCGTACAGCAACCCGGGTCGATACCGGGACCTGGCCAGCCTGGGAAGCCTGTACTACTACTATTACGGTGGTGCGCAGGCTTTCACAGCAGCCGAGGCGGCACAAGTAAACCAGCTTGATGATCAGTTCTACAAGCTCAAGGTCCCTCCATATATTTTCAGCATGGCGTGTGGTGGAGCGCTAATGGTTTACGCTTTAATCATGCTGGCACTCGGGGTGTTCCGCGTACCCTACCGCTACCCCGTCGTGTTGCTGCCCGAGGCCGTGCTGGATGCACTGATAAGCCTGGGGTACATCCCAGCCGTGGCCTTTTACTTCATTAAGCTCAATGAGGTGTACAGTAACCAGATCTGCACACAGAGACAGGCGATGTACGCGAGCAAAGGCATCAAGGGTTATGAGTGCGGTTTGAGCGGAACCGACGTCGCAGGAGGGTTATTCGCCGTGATGGGCGTCTTTGTGTTCATGCTAAGCGCGGTGTTCGCCATGAGAGCGTTCAGAGCCGTCAGACGGATGAAGCAGCAGAGGGAGGCAGAAGATAACTGATACTAGACTTTTAAACACTGCTGCTGTAATTATCGCTGCCTCTAGTCCAGGAGCAAGTGAGGATTGTTACTGGATCGTGTTACCTGCGAACATCTTTTCCTACTTAGCTATGCAACAACATTGATTGAACAGTTCCTTTTAATGTGAATGTCAATGAGTCCCAAAGTTCATATAAGGTAATATATGTAATAATATTTATACCTTATAGACAAATATATTTTAAAATGTTTTTAAAGGGATTTTTTTTAAGGCACAGCACCTTTTATATATGGATATATTTTTCAATAAATATTACTGTCAATCACTTCTCAGTGTTGTGTTCACTTTCCACTACTTCATGTCTGCCGTATCAATATCATAATCTCGTGAAGTCGGTTCATCAGAATTTCCATTCCTGTAAGCACTAAATTTGTAGATCTGTTTTTTATTTTTTTTTTTGCTTTTACCAAGGCTCCCATACATTTGGAGAATAGGAATGAGAATTTGAACTGAGATCAAACTCGGTTCAAGTAAAAGGATCCATGTTGTGTATACAGGTACAGTATGGTCTCTCTTTTACAGTTACTTACAGTTACTACTACACTTCCAGTTTTTACACTTTTAGTTCATATCAGTCTGTGATCTACTTACAGCCTGTATCAGTTATCATAACGATCTACTGTACAGTCCTTTTCCTCATAACCGGCTCCCGGTGATCACACAAGGTCCGTTTGCAGTAACCTTCCTGCTGGTGTGGGTTTCTCCGATTGAATTAGAAGTGTCATTTTTCTGTAGATGAGTACAACTCCTTCAGAAACACTTTCAGTGCAAATCTACTTGATCTCCCTGATTTTACGAACCCATCTTATAATTTTATGCTTTCTTTAGTGACTTATTTATGGGGCAGGGGTAGCTCGTGATTAAGGCGTTTACATGCTGATCAGAAGCTCTTGGGTTCAAACCCCGACACATCCAAGTTGCCTGAACTGAACCGTTCATATCTGTGAAGAAATAAAATGTTATTTTACAAGAGTGTCTGACAAATGACATTCAAGTAAATTTAACTTTATGTAAAATTTTAACTTTATGTATTGACTTATTTCCCAACTAACCCCACCTTACTTTACATACTGTACTGACGTTATTGTTTAGTTATGTTCTAATTTAATTCCAAAATTTTTAATTCTATACAGCTGCTTTGCTAAAGTGCTATACAAATGCAATTTAATTTAAAAGTTATTCATTTATTTATTTATTTATTTATTACTTACTGACTGACTTATTTGCCTACTGACTTTATTTAGTTAAACTACTTACTTGCTATTTACTGACTTAACGTTCACTTAATAACTTTACTTACTGACAATTGACTTAACCTTACTTTACACATTGACTATATTTGTTAATTGACTTTTTTGACTGATATTCCCTACTTTCCTTAATGACCTCATTTACTTACTGACCTTTTCACCTAAAGACTGGCATTTACTTTTTATGTACTATTTACTGACTTCCCTTATTTATTTATTTCACTTACTTACTGACTTATTTACCTACTGACTCTAACATACAATACTTTGAACATTTATTGACTTTGATTTACTGATATTGCTCACTTTACAGTACTTTGTTACTACGTTTTGTTTTATCTTTACTTAATGACATTGAATAAGTTAATAATTTATTTGATGACTTTACATACAGACTTAACCTTACATTACAGATTGACGAGATCACGAGGCGGGGTACACCTAGGACGGGGTGCCAATCTATTGCAGGGCACACAAGCAATTAGCCAATTAGCCTTCCCTGCATGCCTTTGGACTGTGGAAACCCCACCAGGTGTTTGCATGATGCCATTTACTTACTGACTTCTTTACCTACAGACCTCACCTTAGTTCATGTACCAACTTGGGTTACTGGCTTAGACAGATTTTATTTTAATACTGACTTTACATACACATTTTATTTATGACTCACCTTTTCTTTGCCTACTGACTTTAAATAATGACATATTATTATATATTGATTTTATTTCCTGTTTTATTTACTTGCCCACTTATTTACGTTCTGACTTTACTTACTTTTTTAAAAATCTTTATATTGATACTGACTTATTTTACTTCCTGGCTACTTAATACTATATAATAATA
The DNA here is from genome assembly GCA_028565275.1 of Leiocassis micropogon. Lineage (NCBI taxonomy): Eukaryota > Metazoa > Chordata > Actinopteri > Siluriformes > Bagridae > Leiocassis > Leiocassis micropogon. The sequence continues at coordinate 1,699,085 of JAOVVA010000004.1, read as the reverse complement.
AAGACTTTAGATTTAAGAATTTAATTAAGATTTTTTTTCTTATATTTTCCTTTTATATTTAGTTAGTGCCGTTACAAGCTTTGCGCATTGCCTTATGTCACTCACAGACTTTACTGACTGATCTTCTTACTTTACAGTCTTTATTTTCATACTGACTTCTTTTATTTACTAAAATTACTTACCTATAATGTTTATTTCTGTTACTTACTTTACTCAGTGACTTTATTACTTTCAGACATGACCTACTGACATTTCTCCTTCATTTATTTTTGTCCTGACCTTACACAGAGGACACGGCAGCAATGCATGAATGTAAGTTCATGTGGAAAATGCAGAACAACAAGGCACAACATTTCTGAAAGAAATGACTTAAAACACTCCACAGTATAAATGTTTATTGCTACTTGGCTGAAAAGGTAATTAAAAATACAGCTTTTCTGCTCCAAACTAGTCATAGCAGCATCTCAAATGAAATAAAGATCCGTCACCCAGCCTCGAAATCTGAAGAGGTTGAAAGTCTAGCTGACAAACAGCAAAAGTGCTCGCGTTAATCCTTCTCTTAAATCAACAGAACAACAATTTTTTTTTCCCCTTTAGAACTCATTATATTAAATATAGAACATAAACTATCCAGCAGATTTCTTCATGCTTAAAAGAAAAAAGAAAAACAACATAAAAATATCATATACATTAGACTTTGGATATTTAAAACAATTCTTATAAACAGACAGGTTGTGTTGTACAAAGTAACCAGTTCGTATATATTTATATTTTGAATTATATGTAGGTATTTATATAGGGCATGCTTCCGACATTTAATACAGATATCATTTGTGTCAAATAAAACATTTTGATGGGATGACAAAGCACTTAATTTTGTACTGAAAGACCAACAAATCTGCATGAATCAATGACGTATAAAAATAAACCTCAGCTTCTTGGCATTGAGAGAAAATATAAGTGTCTCTAGAAAACAAAGATAATGTACAGAAATAATAGTGAGATGGAACTTTGGTCACATGGCAAAGAAACGAACGTCTTTCAAAATCTGTCCACAACACGCATTCATTTGTTAAAAAAAAAAAACAAAAAAAAAAACCCTATTTGAGATGTCCTAAAGATGATAAAATAAAATATACATTCAAGGTAACACTTAAAGAAAACACACACACATAATACGCATGATACGTTAACAATCTTACCATCTTGTGTTCGTTAATTATTTACTTGCAGGCAAAAAAAAACAGTAAAGCATAATACTAATCGTAGCAATAAGATTCGGATCATGGTGTACAATTTTTTGCTCTTAGTCACGAGGTTATAAATTAAAAGCCAAACACATAAAGAGATCCCGTTTGTTCTAATTATTTAGTAATTGTAATATATTAATCAGTGGTCATTAATTCACCTTACAAATTGTTTGGTTACAAAAAAAAAAAAAGTTCAGCTGTTTTAAAAAATGTGAAATGTATAATATTGACGTGAAAGTCATCCGTGATGGAAATAACTAAACTAAACTGGATTTCTAACTTACTTAAAAAAAAAAAAAAACTTTTGGTACAACATGAGCAGATTTGTAGTAAAAAGTGAATAAAAGTGAAGTCATGAGGCACCTCTTAAAAAAATAAAATAAAATAAAATGGTGGCCATGGTGACAGAAACCGCTGACTAACTCACTTCACTCACCCTCCAGATGTGATGTATTTTTCTCAGATTATTTGCAGATGAAATAAACTTACTAGGAGATAAGAAGTGTGTTAGTCTTCGCTGTAGCTTTGGAAAAACAAGAACATTTGTGCGACTTGATTGTGCGTTGTCATAAAACTTACATTGTCCTACACACTTACACTGCAAATTTTGGACACACTGCCAATTTCACCAACACTTTGTCCTCCATGTTTGTTTTTTTTGCCCAAGCTCACTTTGGGACCTGATTGGTTTTAATGTTAAAAAAAAAAAAAAGTTTGATGCCATTGAATTTTCACAGATTAAAAAAAAAAAAAAAAAAAATGGTTTAAAGTGAAAAATGTGGCAACTTTTTCCGCATGTACAAGGGACGTTCGAGTCAAACTGGGACTTTTGATTGTGCAGAATGACAGAACACAGTTCTGACATGAAAAAAACTCCCTTTATGTCTCTATATAATCCCCTGATACACTAATGCACTTATCCCAGTGTTTCACTAGCGCTTGGACACCATCAAGGTAAAAAGTTTTCTCAGTACACCGGAGCCGTGATCAGACTGTCTGTCTAATTCATAACTGAATCTCCGGCCTCCCAGGAACTCCTTTAATGGCCCAAATATGTGGAAATTGTTTGGAGCGAGGTCATGACTGTACAGGGGACGTGGCAATAACTCCCAGCCGAGTTCCTGTAATGTGCAAGTGGTGTTGGTGAATGATTGTGTGTACAGTTCACACAGACACATCAAGGTGGCAACAAGTTATCCGTCGATGTTCCGCGCGCTGAATGTTCACGGGAACGACTGTAGTCAGCGGTAGTGCTCCTAGCCACCTCGGCCGGAATCGTCATTCCCAGAAGTACAGGATTATTTAAAACTTTTTCACCATCAAAATGTCTCATCACCCTACTGTGCTTGAAGTCTTCTGTGAATGTCAATCTCTTGTACGCCTTCATTCACCAGAAATTTCATCACAAGTCCCGGTTTGACTTGAACACCGCTGTTTGTGTTGGCACAAAGAATGACAAACCTAGAGCGTGAAGAACATTTCTCTATAAATTGTAATAAATCGTAAAAAATGAACAAAAACGAAAAGGCATAAAAAAACTTAACGCTTTTGCGTAAATATACAGGAAGGGGATTTTTTTCGAACCTTTCTTTGAGAACTTTAGAATTATAAAGGCCACTCCATTGACCACTCTGATTGTCCTGTGTTTACTTGTTTAATCTGACCCACATCCAAAAAGCGATTTATATGAATTAGACCAAAACATTAAATCAATAGATAGTTTGAAAAGTAATATTTCTTACTGAAGCGTTATTAGTGAATAAATGGCCACTGAATTGAAAAAAGAAGTTGAAGTTGGAGTCTTGACCTCACAGTGGAATGTCATTTTATAAGTCTTCTGCTTTTCTTTGCACTACTGATTAAGTGCTTTAACTGGAAGATAAATTTCATTAAGGTCAGAGGTGATTTTTTTTTATAAGAATACACATAAATCTGGAGATTCTAACAAGAAAATGTCAGAATGTTAGAAAGTGTTTCAAATTGCGAATCCAACTACTCACCATATGGAGGTGGAACTAAATATAAGGACAGAGACTGACAATAGTACCTACAATGGCAAGTACTGATGGGACGATCATCGATTATAGTCGAATATAGCATAGAAAAAATTTGATCGCAATCGTTAAAAATTCCTAAATCAAAAAAAATATTGCGTGTTTTTTTCTTCACACCAGGACAACTGCTGTTTAAAGGAAACACACACGCGTATAAGGCAGATAACTGCGCATGTTCACATCACAGTTGTGTATGTCTGACTGGAACTAGCCGTCTAGCCGTATGGCTAACTGGGTAAGAAAAGAGTTACATTTGTATTAAATCTGCTGTAACTTTGAAAGCTCTCATCTCGGTTTAGCTGGACTATCAAAGAAGAATTGTGCTTTGCAATTAAGCCGAATAGTAATCGATAAGGGATTGGGTTACTCAAACTGGTGATTGATTATACAGTACAATGGTTACTGACTCCCATCAGTATGGACAAGCAATAACTACTATATAACTACTATATTTATGGCATAGTAATGGAACGGAAATCTTGTTACTCAAAAATATGTAACTCGGTAAAATGAGACCGAGTAGTTTAGAAAAGGATGCAAGGACAACATAACATGACGGAGATTACAATTTAGCAACTGATGTAGTGCATTTTCATCAGCATGATATATTAACTATGACAGACAATAATCTGGAATGAGACCCTTATTAATACTGTGAGCTCTGGGGACCAAGGATGCATACCAAGAAGGCTGAAATGTCGCCAAAAAAGGCATGAAAATGGTTAAACAAGCTTTCTGAAGACTAACTGCGGAAACTGGGAGAGGTTTTTGTGAGCATGGCGAAACTGTCTCCAACTGTGCATTCTCATCAGAGATCACTCCTGGTCCTCGAGAAACCTCGAGTGCTGAACTAACCCAAAATCTCCAAATTCGACTATAACTGGAGATATAAGTTATAAGTGCATGTTATGTTTACACAAAGCTTAATCACAGGTGATGTAAAGGCATCTGCTGCATTCGTTCATCTTCATTTTTGACATAAAAAAAAAAATCAACATATATTAATGGAGCAATCACATCTTAAGTCAGGATCAGGTGAAATCAGATGTTGTGCACAGACATAAACTCACTTAGGAGAACAGATGTATATAATGTAGATTCTTGTAATTAATTAATTAGCTTAGCAGTTCAGATATAGGATGAAAAATACCCCATTCATGCTCTATCAGTACCAGTGTTACGTTTGCAGCACTTTTAGTGCAAAGACCAAATATGTACAGTCTTTAAGCCTCGAAAGCTTTAGGCATGAGTGCTTCGATAATTCAGTCTCTAATGGCACGCTTCAAGTACTTCTAACAACTCACAATTAAGCCGATTTTAGCCAGTTATGTCAAATAACGTCTCTTTCTGATTGGACGAGATTGCAACTGCAACTCGTATAACTGCAAATTATATTATCAAGTCTGACTTGGTTCCTCTTGTCAGTCCCAATCCTGACGAGAAACATCACAATGACCGATGTCCACCATGACAAGATGTGGTATGGGGTGCATATGTTGTGCAGAAGGTTCCAGAACGGCTGGAAGAAGCCAAACAGTGTGTGCCATCCTTCCAATGGCTTAAGTAGTTTGTTGTTCTGCGATCTGCACTCCACCAGACAAGATCAAGAAAGCTTCAACTACTTTTTTTTTTTTTACCCCAACGACAACAACAATAATTAAAAAAAAAAAAAAAAAGATATATGATAGAGTAGATTGTTTTAGGCAGGAAAAAAAAACAATTGAGTACAATTCTGGGTGACAGTGAAAGCACACCAGACCAATGGAGGCCCTAAAGAGCCGGAACCATCTGCAGTAGGCACTTTTCTTACCTTTTGGTCATGATTTAAGCCCGAAGAACTTTTCTGCCAAATAATGTCATAAAGGGCTATGAAGCTAGGTCATTATGCAAGGTTGTATATGAGGTATTTCAGTTCACATTGTGGTTGTCGCAAGAAAGCCATCTTTCAAGAGCTTCATTAGTCTTGTGCACGTTTTATCAACAATTCCTGCTCCTAAGATTTACCAGAGACCGCTGCAGGTAAATGGAATATCGCAACAAAAGCACATGCAGGTCTTTACACAATGATAGAGCTGAATAAGAACTGGGGGCAAAAAAATAAATCTCATCCATCTCCACAATATGGCACTAGGTCATGTCGAGTAGTGTTGGTCACAGAGCAGTGTCATAGACCTCTTGTTGAAAGGTAGCAGGAGGGAGACCAGGTTGAGGGTGATCCCAGTTTGAATCTCTGCTTGTAGGAGGAGTTAAGGGAGGCGGAGGGCCAGAAACCACAGGACTTTGGCCCCTCAGCTGTTCCCGAACATCTTGTTCAAGACTGGGTGGTATGATTAACTGATCCTCTGGATCCTGTTGGGCGGGTGCTGCAAAGTATCCAGACTTCTTCTTCGGTGCTTCGAGTGCTACCTCAATAATGTTGTGACTGTCCTCTGGCGCCACAACAGAACCATTAGAGAGCTTCTTCCCAAACAGACTGGACGTAGACGGAGATTTCTTGAGGTCCGAGATCTCTCTGCCACAAACGGCAAGAAGACAGCCATTAGCGGTTGACACCACCACGCTGTTCTGGCGGCGCATCTTGCTGTTGGTGTAGTCGGAGCCGCGGAGATCGAGATCCTTGGGGCTTTCTGGACGTCCAGAGCGGAGCTGGAAAGCACAGCAATGGATGTCCACCTCGACTTCCAACTTACTCCCGTTGGAAATGACGCCCTCCAGTGGAGCCTCATCATCGCTATCTAGACCGTTGTCAGACTGGTTGCTGGAAAATGTTGCAGAGGATGGCTGGCGCTGGAACAGAGCAGGGTGAGTTCCAGGTACGAGACTGCCAGGACCCCCAGTGTTGCAAATCGTGGCAGCAGGATGCAAGCTGCAGCGGCGCTCAGGCCTAGCATTTGGGCCTGAAGACGTGTGCTCGTCAGACGCTGTGGATCCAGCCTCACTCCCCACCTCAGATGCAGATGTCTCGCTGTTGAATTCCGAGGCGATGCCACTACTTGAAGAAGGAGTGGCCGGGTCAAGAGGTGGCACAGATATGGGAATGGGGGTAGGAGGTACGATTGGTCCTCGAACCTCCGTGGAGAGCGGAGGATCACAGGTACAACTGTCCTCACCGATGCGTAGGGCTACAACTACTGCTCCGACATTGTCCTTGCACCCATAGCTCTGGGCAAGTGTGCAGAGCTTTTTGGCAGCGGCTCGAGGATCTCGGACTGCCAGCACAGTTTTTACAGCCTCTTGGTAAGAAAGATGTTGGAAAAGCGCCCTGTTTCCCAGGATCAGGAACTCATCCTGAGCGCAAAGGGGTTCAGTTCGTACCCAGGGCTTGGGGAGGACCCAGGGGGACAGATAGGAGCATCCCAACTGGCGAGAGCAGCATGTAACACCACTCACCTTGTTATCCTACAACACAAAAAGGGTCAAAAGACTTTTGAGTGAGTAAAAAGTAGGAAAAAAACAAATGATTATAGTGAAGTAACCCTGACAATCATTTATATAATTAACAAAGTTCCCAAACTAGGGACCTTATGTAGGGTCATTTGATTTTGAAATGGGGTAGTTGGTTTATTCCTTCGTTATTACTAGACAATTTGTTTGTGCTACTATATTGAAAGGTTATCTGCAGTTAATTTTTAAAAAGCCATATTCAAGTTAAGGTTTTATGTTTTATTCACTATCCTGACGTGCTGCATTAATGTAGGAGTTCAGGACTAAGAAAGTAATCTCAAAGTAAAACTGCTGCTTAAACTACAGATATAATTATCTCCATGTTATCTAGGATGTCAGCTAAAATCTACCTCAGTGATGATAGCCTTGGCTGTTTTGACTCTCTCCATCTCCTCAGCACTGTGCTCCAGGCTAAGTACTTTGGACAGGGCCAGTGGGTGGCCGTCGCGGCACAGCACAGCCTGGCAGGTTCCTACATTGGCCACGGTCAGGCTAAAGTAGCTGCTCGAATCAGAGGCCTCATGGTGAATGTAGCAGAGGAGAGCCGACGCCCCGAGCTTCTGCCCAGCCATCCCCAGCTTTCTGTAGGGGACACAAAGTAGAAAAGAGAGGCAGTGAGAATATAGTTACCTTTAGTTTGTTCTAAGTGTTTTCCTTTCTCAGTTGAAATTGAAGCATTCGCTTATCGGCTGTCATGTAAATCAGTCAAGCTCTTTGACCCGTTCCTTTCCTAATTTCCTATTTTAAAAATAAGTGAAATCACGGCTCTTGAATTTTAGGAAAATTATTGTTAAAATTATTTCGACACTTGGAAATACAGAGCTGTGCAAAAGTCTTAAGCCCCCTCAATTTTTCATTTGTTTCTTCAAAAGGTCCAGACTTTATTGTATTGTTAATGTTGTCTCGAAGAAAAGTTCTCCAGGCTTTTTGAAGGCTGTTTTTGTCTCTCACTATTTTTACTCCAGTCCCCGCATGAAAAAGCATCTAACTTTAAGGCCTGACCCAGTGAGAAACAGGTGAAGGTGATGACAGATGATCAGGCTGGTGATTAGTTTACTGCTGATGCTGAACGCTGAGTGGTTGGAACAGACGAGAGGGGAAATGAGGTCGCTGCTGAGGTTGTTACATAAACAACCAATATTTAAACGGTATGTTTAGGCGCTTTGCAGCCTGTCACAGTAAAACATTAGTCCCAATTTCTTTAATTTAATTTGATTTAATATGCAAAAAATGATGGGGGCTCAAGACTTTTGCACAGTCTATTTAAACTGGGTATCAGTATAGCTTTTAACCACTAGAGGCAGTGGTTACCACTAAAAGACTGAAAAGGGGACAGAGCTCATCCTCAGTCACTTGCATTGGTGCTGTCGAATTTTAGCGATGATTTCAATCTAATGCAAAAATATGAAAAGTCTTACAAGGGGAAGGACAAAGTGCAATAAAGACACATTTTTTTTCATGTACATTTCAATGCACAATTTCGCATGAATGAGCAAAGCTGCAGGACATTTCTTTCTAAGTATCAGGGTTATGGTTTTAGACTACGGAACTACGGAAATTGTTCAGTCGATGGTTCTTTCTGTAGGGATTGTGTTTCGTGTACGGTGCACGCTGATTATTTTTAGGTACTGTGAGATACAAATCAGCTTTGGACGTTTAAAATGGACAAATAAATCCATACAGATTTAGGTGATGCACCAGAAATATTACATACTGTAATTACCATAAATGTAAGTAACTATATATGCTATATAGACTTGTAGAATATGTCGAATTTTAGAAATGTACCTTGTGTGATTGTATTATGGGATACACCAGATATGTTATTGAACCTTTTATTTTTAACCAGCTTAAAAAAAAAAAGAAAAATTCATTTAAAATAACAGCTTTAAAATATTTCTCTGTATTAGGATAATAGATGAATATGCCTCACCCAATATTACTAAATATGGGCAATGAGGATCCAAAAGTGTAAAAAAAAAAAAAAAAAAAAAAGGAATTTCCTGTAAGTTGTACCTATGTGAAGTGAGGAACGTGTTGCACATGTACACGCTGTCCACACTGCTGTGCTGGAGCTCTTCAGCCAGCACGTCTGCCATGGTGCACTGCAACAACCGTGGTACTTCCTCGTTCCGGTCGCCATCGAAAATCCCGTAAACCGCTTCTGCGCCGTCTCCGAAGCGATCCATGGCCAGCACGGACACACACAACCTGCACAGGGAAAACAATTCAGACCAAAACAACGTCAAAACAACAAACACGCCGGTGTCATGCTTGTGTAGGAAAATCATCAGCGACAGGGTGGGGTTAGTTGGTGAAGCAGAGTTTCAAGATTATTTTTCCCGGAAGTGTTTTATTTCTCTTACACTACATGAAGGTCAGCTTTCCTGGAACAGTTCTTACAAGAAACCCATCAAGCTCCATGATGAAAGTGTCTCTCATGAAGACCTTCCCAGGAAAGCAAGACCAAAACTGACCTCTGCTGCAGAGGAGAAGTTCATTTAGAGTC
>JAOVVA010000004.1:1634743-1648700 GCA_028565275.1 Leiocassis micropogon | reverse complement strand
TTTACATGTCTTTCTGTATGTATATCTGTCTGTATGTATGTATGTCTGTCTGTCTGTCTATCTGTCTATATGCCTATATGTCTGTCTGTAGGTCTGTCTCTATATGCCTATATGTCTGTCTGTCTGTCTGTCTGTCTGTCTATATGCCTATATGTCTGTCTGTATGTATGGCTGTATGTCTGTCTGTCTGTATTTATGTATGTCTTTACATGTCTTTCTGTATGTATATCTGTCTGTCTGTATGTATGTATGTATGTATGTCTGTCTGTCTATATGCCTATATGTCTGTCTGTCTGTCTATATGCCTGTCTGTCTGTGTGTCTGTCTGCATGTATGTCTTGTCTGTCTGTCTGTCTGTCTGTCTGTATGTCTGTCTGTCTGTCTGTCTGTCTGTCTGTATGTATGTATGTCCAGCAAGATTTTGTCACATCATCACGAAAAACTGGCTTTAATAAACCTTTTGCTGTAGATAGAAATCTGCCTGAAGTTTAACCTGCACCATAAGTGAAATCAAAATGTTGAGTAAAAGCGATGTTATAAAACAGTTATGTTCCAGATTTAATAATCTAAAGAAAACAAACACCTGCACTAATTGATATTAATTAGAAAAGCTAAACTGAATATTTTTACTGGGATTAGAGCTAAAGTGAATTTTAATGCACTGGAGACATTATATGTAAAACTAAGTGAATCATCAGATCTTACTCTCATCAGATCTTGAATTTCTTTAGATCATATTGCTTTTTTAAAGGTCTTTTAGCATGCTTAATTTTGTCGGACAGGTTCTATTTAAGTGATTTTTTTTTTATTCGACACGTCTGATAGTAGTCAGACCTTTGTGCGGCACGTGAAACTTAACTCAGCCTTCCAAATTTCATGATTTAGCAAGGGGGCAATTATTTTTTCACAAGGTTCAAGCTAAAGCGCACCTGGGTTATGCAGCAGGAGAATGATCCGAAAAACACCGAAAGTCCACCTCTGAATGGTTCAAACAACGAAACAAAAAAGTGAGTGGACAAGTCAATGTGGAGACTAAACTCCTACTTAACTCTTTAAACAGGCCGTTCGTGCTCGAAATCGCTCTAATGTGGTTGCATTAAAACAATTATGCAAAGGAGAGCAGGTGGATGTGAAAGACTCGTTGCCAGTTACCGCAAATGCTCGATTGCAGTTGGTGCTGCCAAGAGTGGCACAACCAGTTATTAGGTTTAGGGAGCAGTTACTTTTTCACATAGCGCTGTGCAGGTTTGGAGAGCTTTTTTCACTTAATAAATGAATTCATCATTTAAAAATTACATTTTGTATTTACTCGGGTTACCTTTGCATAATGTTGAAATTTGTTTGATGATCACAATTATTTAAAAGTGACAAATATGCAAAATAATAATAATAATAATAATGATAATAATAATAAAATCAGGAGGCAAATATTTTTCACAGCACTCTAGCTAGAAATCTTAAAATCCCCCTTTCTATTGTTGAAAGCGGTGGCAATGTGGCACTGGGCGTAGCACCTCCAGGGTCAAGGGTTCGCATTAGGTGTTTCCAAACTACCCACAGCATGTGCAATCACCCCACCTCATGCGCCGAGCCCGATAGCCTCCAGCCTCCCACCGAACCTGTAGTAGATAAGCGCTATAGACAATTAATGAGTGAGAGAGTATTGTTAAAAGACTCACAGTTCGGTTTTAAAATAATACTCAACTGAATCACAAGCTAGTCGTCCTGCGCCTTCTGAAAGACATCTGTGTGAGGTTTGTTTTAACTAAGTTGTAGATCATCATCATATTACTGAACGATACCTACCAGGCATTGCGTTGTTGCTTGAGGAGTCAGAGAGGCCCAGAGTTTTACATAAAGTTGCTCTTATTTGCAACTCAAAGTTAAAGGTCTCTGTTAAAAAAAACTAAAGAAATCGCCTACACGCTACGCTAGCTTTAAGGTGAATGTTTAACACTCGAGTCTTTAGACTTCAGGAGCCTCTTTAACCGATGCCATTAGAAGATCTCAGTGTCCCTGGGCACTACATGTGCCCAGGGACAAATAAACACTTAATCGTCCAAGGCCATACAGGTTTATCCTCTACCTAATTTGTCTTATCTCACATAACAGCCTGACCCGGAGACACTGTCCTTTGACCGTCCACATGATCACTGCAGGACACCGTGGCTCGTTAAAGATACTGAGAGTCCCAGAGTCTGAGAGTCCTGCTCTGTTGAAAGGATTCGCACCGTTGAATATGACACGTATTCGGTAACCCACACTGTGTCGCTTGTAGCGCAAGGCCTGAACTGGAACGAATGAAATTCTTGCAAAATGATATCCCCGTCCCTGGTAAATGCAGATGTAAACCTGTTGTGCAGATAATTATCATCATCTTTGAAGAGGCTTGTGTGGGATAAAGATATTTTGGCTCAGATTTTCAGTAGTCTGGTTCAGGGCTGGATTTAGAGTTGAGCTGCATGAATCATTCACAGCCGTGCATGCCAATTAAATATAATATTGTCTAATAAAACTGCAGAGTCCCTGTTATAACCTTAGTTTGAAATTGAATTTCATTTTTCAGCACAACGAGCACAATGAGGACAGTGGGACAGAGTTCCTGTAGAGCAATAATGTCCTGTAGATATCGATCTATCTATAGTCATATCCAGCCAAGCCGAGGGTTTTAGGGATCTTTAGGTGTCATGTTTTCTTTACAGACAGTCCTGTGAAAAAGTATTCGATTTTTATTTATTTATTTTTGCGCATTTTTCACACTTGATTCAGATCATCAAACAAATTTGAATATTACATAAAGATAACCCGAGTGAATACAAAAATCAGTTTTTAAATGATGAATCCATTTATTAAGAGGAAAAAGCTCTCCAAACACGCCAGAACCTTACGTGAAAAAGTAATTGCCCCCTAAAGCTAATAACTGGTTGTCCCGCCCTTCAATCAAGCAGTTTGTGATCACTGGCATTGAGTCTTTGACATCGCTGTGGAGGAATTTTGGCCCACTCTTCTTTGCAGAATTGTTTTAATTCAGCCGCATTGGAGGATTTTCGAGCATGACCAGCCTGTTTAAGGATCTCAATCAGATTTAAGTCCAGACTTTGACTAAAACCTTAAATTAGAATACTTTTTCACAGCACTGTATTTTAGTTATTGTACTTATTCAAGTTTTTTTTTTTTCCTTTATGAACACATTCCTTTTAATGGCTATTAGCTGCTACGATGAAACACAGGATTAATCGAATGTTATCATACATTTCTTTTTGAAAGCTATGAGCAAGATAGGTTACACAATAAGCGTTGAGATATCGAGCTGAGAACCTGCCAGAGTTTTTGCTGCTTTGGGAAAAGAAAGTAGATCCAGATTTATAAGATAAGGCACAACATTCTTCGATAATTAACATGTTATTTTTACATGTTATTTCAGTGTCAAAAATCTAATCAATTGCAGGCTTATTAATACGGCATGTTTGTTTCGTGCTAGATTGTGCCTTGACATGATGATGCACAGTCAAGATTAGACTTTATTTTCCATACTGTATATCCTCATCGTCCGTCTTTAGTGTGTGTGTGTGTGTGTGTGTGTGTGTGTGTGCCCGGGGGCTGGTTGTCTCATGATCTGTGGATTATAATGAGCTCCACTCTTCTGGGAAGGCTTTCCCACCAGAGGCTGGAGCGTGGTTGTGTGGATTTGTGTTCATTCGGTTACAAGAGCTCAGACGCTGATGTTGGAATGTCGAGGAGAATCCAGTTTTAATTTCAGTTCATCCCGAAGCTGTTCGGTGGGGTTGAGTTCACTCAGGGTTCGGTGCAGGACACGCGAGTTCTTCCATGGAGCTGGATCTGTGGATCTCATAGGAGCATAATCATGCAGGATAAGGGGTTGGGCCTCTTAATTCCAGTGAAGGGAAACTGTAACGCTACAGCAAAAGAAATTCTAGATAATTTTACCAACTTTACGGGATCAGTTTAGAGAAGAACTATATGGGTGTGATGATCGAAGGTGCACAAACTTTTTGACTGTGTTGATTTATTTGCTTCAACCGTGTTGATGTGTTTGATATTTTGGTGCACATATTTTCTTTTCTAACCTTAACAAAGGTTATTTATTTTTAGGGTTTATTTAAATTTGGTATTCATAAAAATTTTGCAAAGTTTTATAAAATTTTTGTAAAGATTTCCCGGACTATTCATGCACCTGAGAGTGTGTGTAAATGTAAGCATTAGAAGACTTCAAATCATCAGCAGCATGAATTACTGAAAGTTTTGTATCTGAAATATCCTGTCAATATTATATTTGTATTATTTTTTATTACATTTACAGGATTTAGTTACCGTCCTGATCTAAAGAGATTTATTAAGAAGAGCTTTGGGATCTCGATCAAATACACCAGATCAGGCACAAAGAACATCATCAGGAAAACCAGCTGTTTTATTTTATTAGTATTTATTTAGAAAAATATATATTTTTTAAATTAAGGCAATGATAGAACATAACCCCAACATTTTTGAAGAATATAATGAATATGAAAACAGGGCTCAAGGCTTCCAGACTCTGAGCAGCTAAACAGAGTGTCAGGGGTTCGAGCCCCATCACCGTCCGGTCACCATGTTTGGGTCCTTGGGCTAAGACCTTTAACCCTACACCCGACACATCACAGCCACTGCACACAGTGCTGGACCCAATCCCAGTTAGGAAATGAGAGGGTGGCTACAGGACGTGCATCTGATCTAAAACCTGTGCCAGAACTTGTGGAACAAATGATCTGATGTTGTTGCATTGTATATTTATCCACTCATTCATCTTCTATACCGCTTTATCCTGTGTACAGGGTCGCAGGAAGCCTGGAGCCCATCCGAGGAGACTTGGAGAGGTACACTCTGGACAAAGTGCCATTCTGTCACAGGGCATTCCCGCCTCAGCCCTAAGTCACCTCTGTCTCTGTGTGCATGGTGTTTGCATGTTCTCCTCGTGCTTGGTGGGTTTCCTCCGGATTCTCCGGTTTCCTCCCACAGTCCAAAGACTTGCAGATTAGGCTAATTGGCGTTCCCAAATTGCCCGTAGTGTGTGAATGTATTTGTGTGGCCTGTGATTGATTGGCACCCTGTCCAGGGTGTACTCCGCCTCGGGCCCTAAGTCTCCTGGGACAAGCTCCAGTCCCTCCTCGACCCTGTATACAGGAGAAGGTGGTATAGATTATAGTAATTATAATTCAATTATTTTGTCACATGTACCTTTGTCACCAGCTCAAGGGCTCAAACATGGCAACTAGGGATCGTTGGGGCTCAAACCCCCGACCAGTAACCCAGAGCATTAACCGTTTGAGCCACCACTGCCCTATGATGAGTGGGCGAGAGGGAGTGAGTGCATATAATTATATACAGCTGAGGCTTTTTGTGCATTTGATTAATCAGTAATTAAACCTTTCAATAAACAGCAAATTTATTAATGACCAGCTCATTAAGAATGAATAGCCTCTTATTTATCGCATGCAGTACTGTCTCATATGAACTGTAGCCACTCTAAAGTCATCCCACCTTTGATTTTAATTATTTGCTGCCAGGGCAGACTGCTTTGTCTGCTGTTTTTTTTTAACATTTTTTTTTTACATTTTTTTTTACGTGATCAGTTGTGGCCTGTTTCTTGGTTATTTTATGACTAACTAAAAAGATAAAAGGTCTGGAGTTGATTCTAAAAAAACACACACAATTCAGTTACATGGGAATTACTCTCACACACTGTCTATATCCTGTATACAGGTACACCCTGGACAGGGTGCCAATCTATCGCAGGGCACACACGTATACACTACAGGCAATTTTGGAAATGCCAATTAGCCTAATCTGCAGGTCTTTAATTAACAATTTAATTATAAACTCAGCACATCATTTCCTGGCTTCCTGCAGTTTCCAGTTTTCACCACCAGAGGGTGGCATAGTAGCAGATTATTCAGCATCTACCTTTTTTGGTCTTTAATTGAACAAAGTACCCAAGAAAGTAGAACTATTTAAAAGTAGCAGCATTAATTTTTTTTGTGAGTAAAATATTTTTATTTATAAGGTTTCTGACAAACCGTGCATTTTCCAGACGACTTAAGACATTAATAAAATTCTACAGAATTTTGTTCCATTTTACATTAACTACGCTTGATATATAATCACTCACTCACCGTCTATACCGCTTTATCCTGTATTCAGGGTCGCGGGGGGCCTGGAGCCTATCCCAGGAGGCAGGGTACACCCTGGACAGGCTGTCAATCAATCACATGGCACACACACTCATTCACACACTATGGGCAATATGAGAATTCCAAATAGCCTAATCTGCAGGTCTTTGGACTGTGGGAGGAAACCAGAGTACCCGGAGGAAACCCCATATATAATTATTTTAAATATATATTTGTTTTCGTATACATGCGTGGGACTATTTGTTTTAAAAGTTTTTAGTGAGTCGTCCATTATAGATGATTAAAATAAAACGTTTACTTACACGTTCATGTCATGTCCATCCATGTCGTATTTCCTGAAGATCATACCAAGAAGAACGTTTAATTCATTTGAAAATTAAAATATATATTTTTTATTTTCAGCGATAGTGACAGTTTTCAGATGAAAGTAGAGCTTTGCCCAAATATTAGCAATAAAAATAAATGAAATATATTTATTAATTTACAAATATAATAATTAAAAATAAAAATAATTTTGTACATCATTAGTGTCTTTATGCCATTTATTAATTCTGTGCAAGACCTCAAGGTGGTTACTCATTTAAGAGCAAGTGAGTCAATGTCAGCAAGAAAACCTATGCATATGCAAAAAAAAAAAAAATGCATAAAAAAAAGTTTTTAGGAACGTTTATTTTTTATTTTTATTGATTGGGTCATCCAGATCAGCACATAAATGAATCATACCACATTCAGCTTGATCAGATGTACAGTTCAGTATCTGACCTTAAGTTCCTCTCCTTATACATGACCACAAACTTACAATCAACTGAATCAAACTTACAGATAAGAGTCGCTGACGTTCACACACTACTGAGTAGTTTGACTCCAAATCTTTGCACTAGTTTATACAAATAAGTTTTGCATATTGTGTAACTAAGTGAAACAGTCAAATTGCATCAACTGGAAATCAAAAGGCACTGGTGGAAAAAATGAACAGAAAAGTGGGAAGTCGTGTAGGATTTACGGCTAATGAGATATGGAGCTGAACCTTATCACTTGCACTCTAGCGCCACCCCTGGTAATAATAATATAATTATTACTGATACAAATAAAGAAACATACCACCTCAAATGTTAAGTTTTTATTATTTTTTTATTTTTTATTTCTCTTGGTCATTTTCTCCAACCCAAAGACAATATACACAGCATAAGTCTAAAATATCCCATGTAGTAGATTACAGGTTTTTCATTCATCATGAATTAATTTTCAGTCCAGCACTCATTCACTCACTCACTCCTTGAAGACACGGGACACTGATTCAGCTCAGCATGTCAAACTTATTGATGAGGGGAAACAAACAAAACTAAAATAAAACGTCAACACATACAAAGTACACCCAGCCTTTCCCTCATCATCCTCCTCCTCCTCCACATGGACAGCGAGCATAAAGAGGAGCCCCGCAGAGAAAAAAAAAAGTCTTTAAAAAAAAAAAAAAAAAACCCACCAAGCTTTGCTTTATTTATTCATTTATTTATACAAACAGGATACGGATGGAGGACGGAATCATCCTCGAGTGTGTGATAACATGATGCATTCGACGAGGTTTAACACCGCGTGTGGTCTTTTTAACAGCCTTACACGTCTCTCCAAAAAAAAAAAAGGTACACATGATGGATGCGAGCAGACTTTGAAAGAATCGCATCTTCTCTTGCATCGACAGGAAGTTCTTTGTTTCTTTTCGGGTGTTTTTTTTTTTTTACAGAAAGAGTAAAAATGACAAATATTTACAACCAGGGTTTTCACATGCAGTCGGGGGCAAAAAAAAAAAAGAAAGAAAAAAAAAAGTGAGGAAAAGGTGCAGGAAGGCAACTCGCTCTGTCTCGGATGCTCCTTTTCGTCAACACGCACACGCGCACACACATTTACGTTTGAGCTGAGTGAATAGCACAAGTCTAAAAAAGCAGCACAGGGCCTGGTTTTATTCCTCTTTGCCCCTTTTTCACTCATTCCCTCCGCTCTCGATTCCTCTTTCACTCGGAGGAACCGGACAGAGAGGAATATGTAAGAAGAGTAACAGCTTTGATCAGTCCGGTATTCGTGTGTCGCACAGAACAGAAAGAAAGGAGTGTGTGGTGTGTTAGTCAGTTGTGACAAAATCAGTGCGCATGGAAGCGTCTGTGTGAAATGGCTGTCGTACAGGAGTAGCGGCGAGTGACCTGAAGGTGTTCGTTAATGAAAAGATAAGCGCGAGGAGGGTTGAGGGTGGCAGTGCGGCGCATGCATCATCGTCATCGAGTCCCTTCATCATATTGCAAAGCCTTAATTTCAGTAGTGCATCAAACCACTCTGACGTTCCGACCGCTATCTATGCGATTAGCAATCCAAAAAAAAGAAAAGAAAAAAAAGGAAGAAAAATAAAATTTTAATCGAAAAGAAAAGAAATCCACTTTGATTCTTTACACTTGTATACAAGTCCAGCCCTCTAACTAATCTCCACACCTCTTCGAAATCGGAGTTTATTTTATTTTTTTTCCCCATCATCTTTTACATTTATGTACAATATACAGGCAGCAGATAATACATATTTTTTTTCCTAAAGAAACAATCAAACATTATTAAATTAGACTGATTATTGTATAGGATCTGAGATTAGAAAAAGGATCAATATGCATTAAAAAAAATAAAAGAAGAGAAAAAAAAAAAGGTGAAAAGGATAGATGCATCTTAAAAGCCCTCAATATGTACAGAACAAAAAGCCCCAAGACATCAAAGAAAACGAAATAAAAAACAAAAAGAAAGAATGAAACAAAAATCAAGTAACAGAACGTAGACTTTCTTTTTCTTTTCCATGATATACACAAGTTTCTGCTCTGATTTGGTCACCAAAGGATTTAAGGGTTTTTATTTATTTATTTATTTATTTATTTATTCTCGATCTGGTCATTGTGTTTAAGTGAAGACTGAAAGTGACGTGTTCGTGAGATCATGAAAATCTTAAAAAGCACTCGCGTCTTAAAGGATCCTGGATACGCTGTCTTGATGCTTTTTTTCAAACGAGAACAAGAAAGATAAACACGAGGTATTTCAGTTACTGCTTGCGGTGATGTTCTTTTGAAAAAAGAAAAAAAACAAAAAAAAAAAAAACAGGAGACAGTCGAGAAGAAAAAGTTCAGACCTCTGACCTACACGCCAACGTCAAACCCTGGATGTCTGCTGTCAAAAAAAAGGCACGATGCTTTAAAGTCAGGCGACAGGGTGGGGTTTGTTTTTTTCCAAACCCGCTTCGAACAGCTTAAAACCCCCCCCTCAAAAAAAGAAAAGTTCAGTGCATGTAACTACATTCATGAGGGACCTCATATACAGTGTAAAATTAACTCCTCGTCACCAAATTGCACTGATGTTTAACGATGGACTTTCGGTCGGCAACGTCGGGTGTGGAATTATTAAAAGACACGGAGATTTCTGACTACATGATGAAAAACAAAAAAACTAAGTGGGAAAGAATCGGAAAACCCACGTTCGCATTAACAGGCAAGGCTCAAGTTTTTTTTCCTGCTTGCCTGTTGTGTTTTTCCAAAACATAATTGCAGGTAAAGAATTTGTCTAATGCTAACTAGTTAAACTAAAGATAATAAAAAAAAAGGTTTGTTTTTCTTCCATTATCATTCTGAGCTTCATACTAGCTACGCTGTCAGATTCGATTAGCGAAGCTAGCTAGGTACACTGCGTACGCTCGAACGATCTCGGTTACTTCCTTCCAAGCGTTAAGAAACCTATACACGTTTCACAAGAGGTTCTGTGTTGCAGAATAAGACAAAACAGCGCTTATAAACTGTTTTTTTTTTTTTTTTTTAAACAGCGGACCACATGCACGTTGGGATTGGCCCGAAAAACACGTCAAGCTGACTGGGAAAAAAACAAAGCAAAAAAAAAACAAAACGTGTCTCCATGTCATGCACGCGCAAAATACCCGATCGCCTGTCACCCGGCGGTGTAAACACGAAGCGAATGAGATCATCCTCTAAACCTATCGCTTCAGGTATTAAATGTAGTGAATGATGAAGCCTTCCTGGTGAAGTGCGCACTGGGAATTTCGCCACAGGTTATAGATCGGGTCGCGCGTTAATGAAACGTCTCGCCAGCTTTATGGCTCGCTATGAAATGCCTCTGTTGTAGGAGATCTGAAATGCCAATGCAAATCAAAAATATATATATTTTTTCTTGATTTAAAAAAAAAAAGTCTGTTAAAGTTAAAAAATTGTGAAAGTCAAGACAAATCGACTCTAGAGCGCCTCCGAGTGGTATATTCCATGTACAGATAGAAAGATCAGGGCCTGCTTTAGATCGAGAGAGAGAAAGTGTGTAAAGGTGTGTGCGCGCGCGCACTAATCCGAGTACCTGTGTGCAAGCTGGTCATAAGTGATGTGCTGTTTCTCAAGCAGAAAGACAGTAAAGACAGACAAAACAAATAAAAGGGAAAGGGTTTATCATTGTCATCATAATAACCATCTCGTGTGTGTGTGCGTGTGTGTGTGTGTGTTGGAAAGGTTCCTCCATTTCCCATGCAACCCCGGGGAAGCGATGTACAGTTACAGTCACTGATGAGAAACGACGCTCCATAGCTCACAGTTCCCTTGCTTGAGGTGTGTGAATGTGTGTGTGTGTGTGCGTGCGAGCGTGTGAATGTGTGTGTGAGTGAATGTGTGTTTCAGATCGAGTGAACAGCACGATCACTGCCAGGACTGCGGGGGGAAGTTGTTGACCTCGGCCATGTCTTGAACAGCAGAGCCTTTGTAGCTGTACGTCAGCTTGATGCGCATGCGCAGCTGTTGCTGTGAAGGTAAGAGCAGGAGTCAGGTGTGTTCAGGTACTAACGCAAGGTCAGATCTCGGAGTTTCACACAAGTTAAACCCTTGGAATCCAAGCTGTCTAACAACAAGAATGTCAAACTCTTTAGCACGTTAGCTGTGTTTACATGGACAAAAAAAAAAAAAAAAAAAATCTGAATGAGAATAAAAGTGCGTGATGTGATCGCGACGAAGCGCTGAAAACACTGCTCCCGTTTCCAACAAACTATCGATGTGAAGCAGGATTTTCTGCAGTGACAGCAAGGAAACGGAACTCGGTAGACGTGAGGCATTTACACTCGTGCTGGGTTTCACTTCGGGTGTCATTACTTCCCATCGCCCATAGATGGGGCTGTGTCGTCACAGGGGAAACGAGTCTCACACTGATTCTGCGTTATGTTATGATGTGTTTATTAATGCTGTTTACTATGCTCTGGTGCGAGTGTGTGATGATCGCCGGCCCTTGGAAAATCTTTTATATAAAACTGGTGCTATTCAATTCAATTAATTTCAATTTTTATTCAATTTTATTTGTATAGCGCTTTTAACAATCGTCATTGTCAAAAAGCAGCTTTACACAATCAATAGAATTATTTAAGTTTGTATGGAATGTGAATTTATATGAACCAAAATGGTCAGTTTGTCCCTGTTGAGCAAGCCGAGGGCGACAGTGGCAAGGAAAAACTCCGAGATGGACGAAACCTTGAGAGGAACCCGACTCAACAGGGAACCCATCCTCATCTGGGTGAAACAGAAAGCAGGAATTGACTAATGCCCTATAATGCCCTATATAGTGTTTCTGAAACCACTGCTTAATTAGAAAGCTGAATGTTAAAAGCTTGTTGCTGATTTAAGCAAACATGCCCAAAAATCTTTAAATAAATAAATAAATAATGAATATGACTGAAAACTTTACGATGAAAGAAAAAAAGTGACCTCTGATAAAGCAGTAAGGTAACTCGTCCATTGCAGTGGGCCATCTAGCGAAGGCACATGCTGAATCATCCTCTTTTAACGGGGGCGCCGTTACTTTTATTCTTTTTGCCCAGTGTGGAGGGAGCACTCAGATTGCATCACATCACTTAATGAGATTAGAGAGCCTTGCTTACGAGACTGAGGCTTAATTAAAGAACATCAAATACAAATATCGTCTTTTTCTTCATCATCATCAAAGTCCATGTAAACACAGCTATTAAGACCCTGTTAAACTTGTAGAACCAAAAAAATTATAAATTTCAGAAATTGACCTGTAAGGAATGTTTTGAAAATATTAACGAACCAAAAACAATGGATTTTCCAGACAAAACATGTATAGCTGTTGAGATAAACAGCCAAACGCCTCAATAATTCAATAACTCCTAGTAAAATCTGTAATCAAGCGCTCACCTTCTGTGGATTAAGAACTCTGATGACTTGTGTGACGCTTCCCTGGTTGAGTGCTGGGATGATGTTACTGCTGGGGGAGAGGAGCTGCAGCTGGAACGTCTAAAATAACACCACACATATCGATAAGGATGCATGTAAGGAAGACGACGCTGACATTAACGTCTATTAAAACTACGGCAGAGACGTCGAGGACGCCAGACCTTTGGTACTGCGGCCTGGAACACGAAGTCGGCCATGTCTGCCTCGGTGGAGTTGGTGGCGTGGATGGTGATGACCGAAACGTTAGGGTTCGGGTTGGACCTCTCGAAGGTGAACTCGATTTTCAGGCCGTTCTTGTTGTACGCGATCATCGGAGGGATAGCTGGAGGAATAGAAAAAAAGAAGAAAAAAGAAGAAAAAGTTTGATCGTGCTGGTTTGAAAGCAGCAGGGACGGATCGCGCAGACGTTACTGTGAGTTCACCTGCTGCGGTGTCGTTGAAGAGCGGCTGCGAGGAGAGACCGTCCAGGAGGAACGGCGGCTGTGATACAGGTACGGAAGGAGCAGGGGCGGGGGCGGGACCACCTGTGAAGACAGAAGGAAATATTATTATTACCACCACCTAATTGGCCGAACAAGAGACGAAGGACGGAGCAAAATATGAATAAAAACGAGAGAGACGGAGGACTTACCAGAGAGGGAGAGATCCCCAAGCAGGTCGAGCAGCTCTCCGCCGGCTGAGGCAGGTTTAGTGGGCGGAGCCGTCTGGATCACGGGGACGTCGTTACCACCGAGCAGGTCTAACAAATCATTCGCCTTCAACATGGCACGGAAATAAAAAAAAATTCAAATAAAAATCAATATAGTTCAAGAAAAATACAGAACTGTTTACCTTCTTTTTTAAAACTAGATAATTAGAGAACTTAAAAACTAAATTTGGATTCATTTGTTCATTCAATCAAATAAAATGTTTGATGAACAGAAGGTTTTACATGAAACACTGTAGTTTTCTCTGGATACTTAAAATGTGTCTGTAGCTTTTCTGCATACTGTATAAATAACTTGATCCCGACGATTATTAAAAGGAAATGTATAATTTGTTCCATCATCGAAATTTATTTCACATAGTTTAGACATTGATCCCATTCTGATTGGCATTTATTTCTGATGTATACATTTAAAATTGGTTTCAAATCTGTGAAAGGTACAGAGCATTTGATTGTTTTTTGGCGGTTTTGTCTACTTGCTCAGGAATGTTTAAATTTAAATGGAGGAAATATTGTTCAAGTTAAACTTAAAAAACCCTATTTAGATGGAATTAAATGTCCATGGCGTCCTGGGGGTGTTCATACTTTTGATTGAGCTACATGAGCTGGTCTGTAATTTAACCCCCCTATCTCTAAGATTCTGGAAAAGATGGTAGCATAGCAACTATGTTCATATCTACATAGGAATGGCATAAACAAACCGTATTAGTCAGGATTTAGGCCTCATCACTATACTTGTGTTACTCGAACTCAGTGCAGGTTTGACACTATTGATCATAGTATTCTTCTTCACATATTAGAAAATGTAGTAGCAA